>JANSTT010001096.1:0-35136 GCA_026745375.1 Platyura marginata
AAAAAGTATCCGGATATTTGAAAAGTATGTATCGGATATTATCCGATACCAAAAAAGACCGATACTGCACATCACTAGTATTAAACATATTAATTGTCAAACTTCATTTTTAAGTTGAAGTTGAAGTTATTAAAGCTTTTTTGACATACCATATTATTTCAAATTATTTTATTGCACTAATTTTTTTTTTAAAGTGGGAAACGGTAGTTTTTGTGGCGCGCGTTTTTTTATTTGCAATTGTATACCACATATTCAACAATATGAATAATTCACTTGATTCTAAACTCAAAATTGGCTTAAAAGATCTTATACAAAAGTCTGGAACCAATTTTACTGCAGAGTTTATTATCAAAGAATTTGGAAAAGTCAAAGACAAAAGTACAGTTAGAAAAGTGGTTCAAATAATGAAAAACTTAACCAAAAACAATTCAGCCGCAACAAAATCCTTCGAAGAGTTTGTACGCAATCTAAAGAGTCACAGTCCATATGAATGTTTGAACATATTTCTCACCAACTATGTTCAAAACATTACAAACCACCAAAATGCATCAGAAGTGCCCGTTTTGTCGCCCGTATTGTGTTCAACTAAAATAATTGATGATGAAAGTTCGCCCAAAGTAATTTTAGACATAAAAAAACGTGTCGTCCAAGCAGCATCTGGTGGTTTAAGTAAATCAGCTCAATCGAGTTCCGTCATTGGAGTGCCAATAATAAATCCTTCTTCGAAAATACTAACTGTCAATCGAGTAAATAGTCTGTGGTGTTACAATAGCCTAGATCAACTGTATTCATTTCAACAGAATAAATTGGCTGCAATTCCAATATCAAACCAAGAACAAGTAATAATCACCGAATTACTGTACTGCTTGACGGGCATGGGAGGAACATACATTATTCCTGAACCAGTTATTGTGGACGAATTTCAGCCAGTAAAATTTACCATAAGTAATGAAATAACCATTTCAATACGAGACATTGTATTGGAAATCCTTCCATTAGCTAGTTATTATTCGTTGGTACAGAAATTCTCTCAATTCGTTTGCTTACAAGATTGCGGACAAGTTTTACAAGCATTGGGTGCTGCACTACGACAACATATGCACAATTTTTATATGTTCCTGGCACAATTGGAAGCCGAGCAACTAAACAATTCACTAAGTTTGCATAAGCTTCTATTTTTCCTACGTCCAATAATGAATATAATGGAAGTGTTGGCCGATACGGTGACAGACATTTGGAATAGTAAAATTACCGGCGGCAAAGTATTGTCATTGCTTTATGATAAAATAACATCACTAACCGGCAATGCCGAATCACAAAAAGTGATAATTCACCTAACAGAAACAGCATCCGTGCCATATATTGAAATGCTTGAATCGTGGATATTAAAAGGAGTCATTAATAGTTCACAGCAAGAATTTCTCGTCGAAGACAATGAGATTATTTGTCGCGAAGAAGTTGAAACCAATAACTATTCGGCAAGCTATTGGGAAAAAAGATATATATTGCGAAGAGATCGAATTCCTCGATTTCTAGACAATGTTTCAGATATGATTTTGAGAACCGGTAAATATTTGAATGTTATCCGTCAATGTGGACGACTTATCTCGCAGCCAAAACAAGATAAATTACATTTCTCGCCAACCGGTCAAGATCACCTAGTGTTCATTAAATCTGCCTACGATTATGCTTCTCGTTCTCTATTAGAACTTCTTGTAAAAGATAAAGATCTAATGGGCCATCTAATGTCGGTCAAACGTTACTTATTATTACATCAGGGCGATATTGTATCCCAATTTATGGATGCTGGCGAAGAAGAACTAATGCAAAATGTAGAAAAGGTACGACCAATAACATTGGAAAATCTACTGGGACTAGCTTTACGAACATCATCGGCTAAGCATGATCCGTACAAAGATGATCTTCACTGTGAATTGTTTACATTTGATTTAGTCAAGCAAATGTCTCAAATTCATTTGGCCGGCTCCAGAGATGATCACAATACTAGCGAAAACATTGATCTGACCGGTATTGAATGTTTTGCATTTCGCTATGAGGTCCAATGGCCGGTATCGTTAGTGTTGAATCAATATGCTCTCTCCGAATATCAAATGATGTTTCGGCAGTTATTCTACTACAAGCATGTGGAACGTCAGCTTTGTAAGGTAATTTTTGTACAAAAACGTCTTTGTTTGGTTTTAGATCTTTGGTTGTATTTTTTTTTAGGTCTGGATTGAGAACAAAAACACATTTAAATTATCACCGGACAATACCGAACCTTATCGCCTAACATTTTCACTGCGACAACGGATGATGTATGCCATTCAAAATTTGGAGTACTATATGCTGATTGAGGTGATCGAACCGATGTGGCATGATTTTATTGAAAAAATGAATAAAGTAGAAAATGTCGATGATCTGCTGGTTTTGCATGAAGATTTTCTGGACGTTACTATGCAGAATTGTCTATTGAAAACGCCAGACTTATTAAGTTGTATTATTGGTTTGTGCAGTGTTTGTTTGGATTTTTGTAAATTTGTTCAGAGCCAAGAATCAACTGTACCATCAGCGATCAATTTAAATCTAATCAAGAGTTTCGATGAGAAATTCTCTAAATTGCTAATCGGATTACTACAGGAAATTAATAATCTCTCTTATGAAAATTCATCAGGTAAATTCATAAACTTAGTTCATAGAATTAATTTCAATTCATTTTATAGTAATAAGTTAGAAAAGCAAAAATAACGAATCTTAGCTACTCGTATTTGAGACCGAACAATTTTGTTTCTATTTTTTTGTATTTTTTAAAAATCCCTTGAAACTTAAAATAATAAATTATATTTGCATGTTGAGCTTCTAGCTGTTTTAATAACTGGAAATTCTCATTAGTACATCGATTCCTGGGATATGTGTCATTGGTCCATAGGCATACACGCGGTTAGACTAAACCTCCCGTACACGACATGACATGTCGCAGCTGTAAAGAGGAGAACGAGCTAGAAACACTCGAACACTACTTCTACACATGTCCGATACTAAGCGAATCCAGGTTCAGAACACTGGGCAACCACACAGCTTCAATCACTTGGAAGAAATCGGTGGGAAAAAACAGCCAAGAGATGCTGGGATTTATCAACGTCTCTAACTATAGTCAAGAACCTTCTGAATGACCATATAATAACAAATAGGGTGTCTAGTGGTATCAAAACGGCACAATTGTGCTAATTAGTAGACCACGGAAAATCTCGCCACTTTTACCAACCAATATCGATTCCTAACCATGTAAAATGTGGAGGTTCACTGTTACATAGAGCAAGTTGCCAATAACTTGTCTGACTGTCGCAATTTTATTTGAGTTTACTAAGTGGCTTAGGGGTTCAGATAGAAAATAATGTTTTATAGTATTTCTCAAAAGTTTATTGACCCCTTGAGCTGATTTGATCGATTTAATGATTATGGTATTTGAAACCCTTTATATTTTTATGTTCCTCTACCACATATTTACTTTTTTTTTATATATATAATCTCCCTGAGCGGTGTACTGTTTTATTGAATGCTAGTTTTGGTAAAGAATGGCGTGACCTTATTCTAATATCAAATTGAGAATCCTTAAATATTTCTAATGCTATTTTTCAACTCTTTGTTGCGACTGAAATGGAAAGTCTTATAACAAGGCTCCTTTTTTCAATATAGACCGTCGTCCCAAATTGTTTCTTCTAGTGGGATTATCTTAGAAAGTATCCATCCAGAAGAGCATAAGTTTTTTTTAATTAGTAGATTTGCGATATTATTTTCTGGTAATCTGGTATCTGTAAGTTGTAGGCTTAACAATATATATGTAAGAGTCCAGCCAGCCAGCCAACGATATAAAAATTGTATAGTTGCATAATAACAGGAACAGGAACGACGGAGACTTATTACAATCAATTTTTCATAATATGATCGTTTGAAAAATGTGCTGTGAAGCCAAATCGATTCATAAAATTAATTAAATTTATGTTGGGAGAGTTGGAAGAATTCTCTTAATTAATTATAATGGAAAAATTGATTAAACTTACACTAAAATTAAAATTAATAAAAAAAACTAACAAATGTCGAAATTTTCGGTTTCTAAGTTCTGTTTATTACAGTTAAGAACTACATTGAATGCTTAGGCAATAACATTCTTTCAGCCAAACCCATTATTAATAAGGTGGCAGTCAACATCAATTCA
The DNA here is from genome assembly GCA_026745375.1 of Platyura marginata. Classification (NCBI taxonomy): domain Eukaryota; kingdom Metazoa; phylum Arthropoda; class Insecta; order Diptera; family Keroplatidae; genus Platyura; species Platyura marginata. The sequence continues at coordinate 4,214 of JANSTT010001096.1, forward strand.
CAAAATCATTTAACGAAGCAATACTTTTTTTAGCAACAATTTTTATGTTTTAAATTTCATTAATTAAGTGACGACAAAATTTTTATATTCAAACATTTACTCCGAAAAACGTTTAAAAATATTTAAGATTATTAAAATTAAATGAAAGAAAAATATCTTCTCTCCGATGGTCTTGCGTGTGTTTGTATGATCACTTACAGAAAGTATGTACACCCAAAAATAGAGGTTATTTGTTTATTTATGTTTGTAATTTTAAAGATGTGGATGAAAACGAACGTGTGCATTACGCAATGTGGGTACTACTCTAGTTCATCGTTGAGGTCACTAAGGATGGCATCCTGATTGGATTCTGCAACTTTGTTGCCGAGTTGTCTCATTTTTTGAATGAGTAGCGTGAACACTTGGGATGGTAGCGTTTGTTGGAGAACCTAGAATTTGATGGGGAGTTTTTTTTTATAAGTTTTATTTCTTCCATTTTAAAATGATATTTTTAAAATATACTTGTAAAAGTTGTGTGGGCTGCCCGCAGACAATTACGGCATTTGCTAAATGCTCAACACCACGTTCAATATCGCCCGTAGATATAAGCGCTTCGCCCATTTGTACTTGTTGCAGGAAGAATCTGTAATCCAATAAAATGGTTAGGTTGTCATAATTAAAATCCTTCAGTCAGGGTATTTAAATTACATTGCAGAAAACAGCTCAAAGAATTTACAGTAACGTTAATATTTTATTATTACACATAGTTATAGCATGTATTTTATGTCATTTTAAAATCTACGTAATGATAAACAAGGACAGGGAAAGTCAATTTCAGCCTCAATGGCCCAATTTCATAAACATAACCTCAATTTTTTTTTTTTTTTTATTATCATTATTAGACCGATTGACGGCATTCACGGAATAATGAAATAAATTAGAAAACCACAAAAAGCAAATTTAATCAAAGCAAATTACCTTTGTACGGCTTCATGGTCATTTAAATTCGGCATTTCAGTCTTTGACCCTGAACCTGTCGCGACTTTGCGCTGGCGCCTTCTCCCTACAAAACGTAAAAATCAATTGTATCCACAACAAACCAAAAATACGAAATGATTGATGAAAATGATTGATTTTGATTATGAAAATTGAGTAAATAAAAACGAAAAATTATTTTTTTTCCCATTATGAAATATTTGCGTCCGACATACTTTCACGAATTTTCTTTTTATAGTCTGGATCACTTCGACGTTTTTTATCGAAATATATACAATAGCCAAGGAATAAAGTGCCAGCAACACCAGCCGCAATACTTAGGGTGGTTTTGCTTATATCCATAATTATAAAATTTAATTTAATAAACTTTTTTTGGGAACAGAAAAAACGATAAAACTCTGACATACACACGCACACTACGCAATTGACAAACGGTAAAACGGCCGACTCGAATGAGGGTGATTCGACCTTTTGCGATAATTTCAAAATGGCGTTGACAATATATTGGTAGTGCCAGATTATAAAAATCGTGAGAATACATGAATATTTTAGCACATAAACTGAGTCAGTTGTGATCTGCATTGTATGTCAAGTTCACAAGTTGAGTTGAGAAAAAGCGCGAACGAATTTTTTATTGTTTTGTGGTTATCTTTTATTTATTTATTTTTCATTTTTATTTGTCTGTATAAAGAGAGAGAATGCAATCAACATTATCAGTTTCTAAAGTAACTATTTACTAGTTCCAATATATTTTATTCTGTAAAACCAACTCTAGGTATTTCTTATAATATTCCGGTCTTATTTTGTATACCTACCTACATAGCTAAAAATTATAAATTGGATAACTACGGTCATGATCATAATGATTATCCTGTAGGAGGACCTCTTAATAATATGTTTTTCCAACATTTAGTTACTTTCATTCAGTTATCTTGGTTCAAATCACTCATAAATTTTTGTTTTTTTTTAAATAATATTTCTTTTCTCCCTAAGGGTTGCTTCGTATTTAAGAATGGCAATGCCAAATTTAAGAAAACAAAAAAAATTGTCGGACATCCAAGTTCATCATTTTTGGCTGAACAGTTAAATACACAACTATGGTATCAAGTATATTCACAAATTTGGTCTATTGTTAAGGCAAAAATTGACGAACTCCACCAACTCGGTTATGAAGATACTTTGAAACATTTAATGAGCTTCATCACGGAAAATGTTACTCATGAATCAAAATCACTGCCAACTATTGCTCTGCTTACTGGTAATAGTAGATGTTAATGATACATTTTTGGATTCGAAATAAATTTCGTTACATTTTGTAGGTGTCAATCAGCCGGATCATTTTCAATTGTTTAAAAGTTTTTCGGATGGCATTCGAACAATGAAATTCTCATCGAAAATTGTTATTTTACAATCGAGAGATTGTTCAGATTTGAAATCAACTATTGAATCCATGATTTATGGATTAATGGAGGACTCACAGGATGATGATGTACATAGTTATGGTAAAAAGAAATTTATTATCGATGTTATTGGGATGGGTTTTTTTAGGATGAACGATATGGTGTACCAAGTCTTATATTGAAACGTTCCCAATACAATATGAGAGCTCTAAGAAGTTGGTATTCTCGAATACATAACGACAAGCAACCAATGTTGTTTATTATTATTCCTGATTTTGAGTTATTCAATTCAAATGTTTTGGAAGATTTTTTACTTATATTAAGGTAAAACTAGAATTGAAGATAATTGTTATATACATTTTGATGTTAATTTGAATTTTAGTGCTAATTTTCCTCTATTAAAATTTGTTTTGGTTCTTGGCATTGCAACTGATCTAACAATATTGCATAGAATGCTTCCATTTTCCGTTATGAGTAAGCTAAATTTACGCGTTTCCCAATCGCCATCGTCTACAATAACTTTAGCTAAGGTTGGTACAAAACTACTTATGTTTTTTTTTTGGTAATTCGATTTTTTATTATGCTTACAGATATTGGAAAATATTATTTTATCACCAAAATGTCCTGTTACTTTTTCGGGAAAAACATTTTCCCTATTGACGGAAATTTTTCTATTTCACGATATGTCCATCAACAATTTCGTACAAGGTTTTAAGGTAATTTTTCGTATTTTATTTATACAAATAGTATATTACTCACGCTACGCCACTGTTTTATCTGCATTTACAGTATTGCCTTATGGAACACTATTATCAAGGTGGACCATTTGCGTTATGCACAAATTATCTAAGTTCACTGGAAATTTTACGAAATTTAACCGAAGCAGATATTGAGGCGATCCGACATTTACCATCATTTCGACCTTATGTTGAATCACTTAAAAACTGTAAAGATGTTATTGCCATACTAACCGATTCAGAGTATTTTTTAAAGCAACTAAAGTCGCTGCTGTACAACATTCATGTATATTTAACAGATTTCTATTGCTATTTGAGGGTATTGCTATCGTTGATTTATGATTTACCAGCCAATAGTAATAAATTAGGAAAACAGGTTAGTTAAATCATACTGAAATGGATTGGATAGATTGGTAATGTTTTATTTAAGCTTCGTGATCTTTATTCGATTTGTGCGTCAACGGTCATTGTCAATTCAACTGACTTTCAGGATTGTTGGAAACTTTTGAGGTTTATGTCCAAGGTTGACATTGTGACCAAATTGAATGGTGTTGTGATTGTTTTGATGGATTATGAGAAGAATTTTTGTTCATCCAGTGAAATTGGACGCCACTGTTCAAATAAAATAAAAAAGGTATACATAAATTTCCTTCTTATTGACATCAATGACGTCGAATATTTACAGACTATCAATAAATTGAAACAAATGGCAGAAGAAATATCAAATGCTGCACTGCATACTGAATTGTTGAAAACGCCGGAAACAAAAAATAGCACTTTCAAAAATATGACCCGAGAAGAGTTAAAAAAGGAATTACTACGAAAGGCAAAACAACCCAAAACTACATCACAATTTGAAAAGGCAGTTGCATCCACATTGGATTACTTAGAAGGAAATCTAAGCAGATATCTTGTTCCATTTTCAAAAGGTCCACCACTGTTGGAATTGTTTGTATTTTTTAATGTTTCCACTATTCGATCACATATAATGGGCGCCCCCAGAGCTGTTTTACATACAGCCCTGACTAATCCACATTATTATTTACATGTAATTAATTTCTTTAAAATAATTTCAGGAATTTAACTTCGTTTTTTTCCGTTGTCTTTTTAGTGTGAATGTTGTAAGCTTGAAAGTTCATCCCAAATGGTTTCCACATTACCGGATGTATCTGTGGCATATAAATTACATTTGGAATGTGGTCATTTAATTAATTTATTTGATTGGTTACAAGTAAGTTCATTTTGTTTGGTTTTTAATTTTATTCATTAAAATCGTTGGACTTTTTTGTTTGTTTTTTAAAGGCATTTAACACTGTTGTTGGCGATGTTGACAGCGAATCGGATCATATTAGGCCGGAAATTCAGTATCCTTTTTAGAAAATTTATTTTTGAAAATCATTTTGCTCAATTTTCGATATTTATGTGAGATTAACAGTTCAGGGATTTATTTTCGGTTATTTGATATTCTTGCCATAGGATTGTTATGGTTTCGTGTTTGCGGAAACTAAAAAATAACCTGGATCGCCGAAAGTTTATGCCTTTAAATATCTCGACAATGGAGGAACAATGATAATGATTAAATTTTAGCCATATACCATTTCATTTGGGTGTAATTGCGACCGAGGGCATTCCCTTGAGAATTAGGGATAGCGAAATTATTTTAGTTTTTTTTTCCTAATTACCATTTCTCAGAATATGCTGGAAGTATAATATAAACTAATTTCGCTAGGGAAAATGTTAAAAACATTCACTTATTTTTTCCGGGGCCTTAAAACCGACTTGGTAGATCAGTGGTTATTGTCCTCGGAGGGAACACACCACCAGCGGCAGAGGAGGTATCTAGTTTCTCTAGAGATCTAGTTTCCTCAACTCATTACCTATACAGGATCGACCAAACGATTGACGATGTCTGCCCAATTTGCGGAGCCTTGAAACGGAGGCGAACGGCAGTGGCATTGAGATGTGAAGGTCCTTCTACCATCAACGGCTAAAGACTACCATTTAATAGATTCTGGGTTCGATAATTATTTCCCAGGAATTTTTATTAAGATGAATATTTGTCGGGCCAGTGTTTGACCGGGAGCAGGTTGTTCGGATTCCACCTTAAAAACAGTACGTTTTATAGACTATAACACTAATAGCCACAATTGGAAACGAATTACGCATCAGTAAAACTTGTTATCGAAGTGTAGTACGATGATACAGACTATTGTGTGGAGGAACACTAACCAGAGAAGTGATTACCGGCGCAAAAATGACAAAAACTAAAAAAGTGATGTCTAATGAACCCGAACTATTGGCAGATTCTTTAGGGAGTCCGCCCTTCATACTAACTGACCGACTTTAGGCTTTAGGCTTCAGTTAAACATATTTTTATTCGTAGAAATTATTTTAAAAAAAAGATTCCTTAACTACATTATTCAGGGCTCGTTTTACTCGAGCCGTTGCAGAATTACAATTTTTAGGATTCATCAAAAGTTCGAAGAGAAAGACTGATCATGTTGCCAGATTGACTTGGTAATGGTGATCATACGAAATGGTAAGTATGTTATTTAGTTTTAACTACAAAGTGCCCTGAGCTATCATAAATTATGAAATAAAGTATTTTTTTTGAATATGTATCGAGCATTTTTGTCTTTTTAAAAATCAAATATGTTCAAGTCCATGCCGAATATTTTCCTAAAAATAAAAACCTCGCAATTTTTTTACTCGAGGTCGCCATGTAGAGAGGAACAATTTCAAAAAAATTTAAGGGGGGATTAGTTAGCAAAAGACAAAAAAAAATGTAAAAAAAAATTGTTAAAAAATTAAATTTACAAATATCGAGGCCGTGATTTAAACAAAAAAAAAAAGAATTCCGCCTTTGATTTAGTTCAAATGATTAAAAACAAAAACCCTAGAAATGACAAAATTAATTGCAGCGCCATAACGGTATTTCGTGGAACTTTTTAGTCTACGAATGAAATCTTCATTTTTTTATTCTCTATCATTTTCGTCATATTCATTTTTTTCGTAATCTAAATACTTTTCGAGTAAATAATTAAAAACCCTAGAAATTCAATAAAATTGATTGCAGCGCCATAACGGTAGGTCGTGCAACTTTTTGGTCTATGAATCTTCATTTTTATATTCTCTATAAATGTTGTCATATACATTTTTTCTACATTTCGACTATCTTTATATCAAAATTAAGTGCACTACAAATTTAACCGTCAAAATTTCAGCTTTCGAACCGTTTAGACGGAACATTGATCACGGACAGACGGACGGACAGACAAGCATATTTCGATTTAGAATTTCACAAGAAAGACAATGACAATAACATTGTTTTCTATGATAAGTATTAAGGGGCATTACAAACTCCGTACCAAAGTTATAATAACCTTTGATTATAAATTAGGTATAAAAATTATTAATGAAGAAAATAAAAAAAAATATTTTAGGGTGGACCATTAATGATATGAAAAAAAAACTAATTTGCTAGACTAGTTTTTACCGAACCCAATGGCAAGACGACAATTAGTGGCAGTGCAGAAAATATCAAGTTTTTAAAGTCCCAGTTAATCAAAAATGTCATTTGGTTTTTTTTTCTGAAATGAGCAGTCGTTATTTAACTTTTAATTTATTTGTTATAGCATTAAGTTATAGCATTATAGCACTGATGAAGTCATCAGTAAGGATCATCCATAGGATAAAATATAAAAACAAATGTATGTATTGGAAATACTGTTAATTAGCGTTCAACATTGTTTGAACAAACACAAAAATATAAACAAAACTTACTATTTTCGTTTTCTTCTACGTTTAATCTGCACAAATATCTCATCGCTGCTGATTTGTTCAATTAAATAACGTGACTCCTTTTTACAGAGTTTATCCATTGAATTATCCATCGAACTATTGTCACCATACAACTTCGATTTCTGTTCCTCACCAACCGTAGATATATTGATAGGACCAATTTCATCTTTAGACCGATCTGCCGGTAAATTTGTTGGTAAATTTACCGTTGACTTATCTGAACTGGAAACAATATTTATCTGAAGTTCATTTGGCATAGGTGTCTCTGTCTTGTTGGCATTGTCATCATCAAGATTAACTTGAACATTTTCTGTATCTTTACATTTATTACTGTCGAAAGAACTCGATTGGGATTTATGGTTAATTTTAATGTTATCTATTAATGAGCCACTGTCAATGACGTTAAATAGATTTAGGCATTTCGATGGTGTGTCAATTGTATTCAATAGTAAAGTGAAGGGATCACTGGGCATAGTTGTTACCTTATTGTTGACAATTTTATTTGTTAGCTCAACATCAATGTCCATTTGACAGTCGTTTGGTTCGCTAATAGCTGCATTGCTTATGGTTTCGTTGGTCGGATTTAAGTCGGTTGCTGGCAATTGTTGTTTGGGTGCTGTCAGGTCATCTTTAGCAAGGATATTTTCAAATGAAGTTGGAAGAATTGACAGTTTTTTGCTGGCGTCTGATTTATTTTTAGTATCAATATTTGATTTAAGAGTACGCTCTGAAGCCGTCTTTGATGTTGATTTCATTTCTGAAAGTGATTGGTCAATTGATAATTTCCTTCGATAAGTTCGTTTAGTATTTGTTGTTGTTTCTACCTTCTTGGGACATTTCTTATTAATCTCTTTTTCATTGCTATCAATTTCGAGATGTTCTGCACTGTTTTCGAGAGATTTGTCGCGGGACAATGGTAACTCTTGTTTTTGGTCTCCAGAGCCACTTTCATCTTTTGTTTTAGTTTTTTTAACATTAATTTCCAAAATTTTCTGATTTTCCATAAGAACCGTATTTTGTTCCGAAGATTTGTTTTTAGAATTTGTACTACGTTTCATACTAAAATTTACAACTTCACTTTGACATTCATCCGTTGTCACTTCTGTGTTCGCTTCTTGATTTGATTTATCTTCAAGGGATTTTTTGTTTTGTAATTTCTCATCAATAGACGATTTTGATTTGTCAACATCAATCATGTTAATATTGGGTTTTTCTAATATTTTATTTTTAGACGGAATTCCCGTTCGAACGTCAAGTTTAGATGATTTATTTAAGTCAGGTGCGCATCCATCATCAGTAGTTTTGGTTACAATTCTCTCTGAAGATTTATCAATAGGGGTTGTATTATGATCGTTTTTGCCTGTATGTTGTTGCTGTTGTTGTTGTTGTTGTTGTTTGTATGCATTCTTAAATGGTGAAACATCAGAGAAATTATCAAAAATGTATTCCTGTATTTTTTCAAGATCATCGTTGGTGTCATTGCCACTTGTATTATTATTGGCACTGATATTCGGCACTTGCGGCACTTCTACCGATAACTCAATCGACTTATCCAACACAATCACTTTGTCAACTGGTTTGTCATCCACATTATTATCCAATTCTAATATTTTGTCCAATTGTTCGCCGTCAACATTATTATCCAACACAATCGCTTTGTCGACTTGTTTTTTATTCGTTAAATCTGCTTGAGCCAATTCCAATTTAATCTCACTACTGCCACATGACGATGATGATGAGGATGATGATGATGATGACGATGATGAACTGGTAGATGTGCCAGACCAACTGAAATTTAAATCGCTAGAGCAATTTGATAACAATGATAAATTTAAATCTTGAGATTTTTTCACTAAGGAATTATCATCCGGTTCTTTAATCTCTAAAATGTCAATAGTAGATTTAGTTATTCTGTCTTCATTTTTAGATTTGCTTACAACATCGACAGAAAATTGTTGTATAGTCTTATCGACATGAGCTATGTCATCTTTCGTTGTGATTAGCACATTTTCTACCTTTTTAGAAATACTGCGTGAATGACCATCGATTTGGTTTGTATTTTTACTTTGTGGTATTGCAGATAAATTGTTTGCATCAATTGTTAATTTCTTTTCAGAATGATTTGAACCGGTTTCTTTTAAATCATTCCTTACAACATTTAATGTTTTGGCATTCGCGGCAGTCTCTAATGGAATATTGTTATGCTCCTTCGATTTTTGTTGCAATTTTTTAATAACATATTTCTTCGGACATCTATTGTCGTAGATTTCATTAGAATTTGTTGACGTTGTAACAGTATTCTCTTGATGATGTTTAAGGCGCGTCGACAGTACTACTCCTGAGTTCATGCTATGTTGAACATTTTTTTCAACAACACTATCGGTGCTCTCAATTGGCAAACTTTTTGGTTTGTATGAATTGAGTTTTAATGCCGTCTTATTAATATCACTGTCTTGTGGTATACGTCGACTGTTATTTGATATTTTTAAAGATTCTTTAGGTACTTTCTCCTTTATTTGTCGGTTATTGTATAATTGCTTTATTTTATCTGGCTCAGTTGCCTTTGTGGTTGGCACATATTTGATGGGATCCGACTTTTTGGAATATCTGTCATTTAAAGTTGATCTTAAGTCTTTAGCGGTGGCATCTTCTTCATGAGATTTTGATCGATGTTTCTTACTTTTACTAATAAAAAAAAATTACCTAATTAAAATGGATACTCTAGAAATTGGAACCAAATACAAAATATACCTTTCTTCATAGCTAGATTCGCGTCCTCGTTTTCGATTTTTGTCTTGATCCAATTTAACATTATCGCTTGATATAACAGATTTATCTTTTTTATCCTTTGAGTTGTGACGATCATCATAAGAATCTCTACGATTCTTCCTATATCGATCTCTTTCATATGAATCATCTCTTTTGTCGTGATAACGTCTATCACTATCCTTTCCCAATCGGCTCTCATGCATTTTCTTATCTTTTTCATAATACTTATATTTGAGATCATCAATTTTAGCCGAACTATGCTCACGATGCAATCCATCAGTATTTTCATCTCTTCGCTTGGAAAATGGATTGCGTTTTTCTGTTCTCTCAGATTCACAATGTCTTGAATTCGAATCAACAAAATTCAACGGACATATATCGGTTTGAGTTCCTTGTGTATGTTTAGGTTGCTGTGATCCACTTTTAAATGTATTCATCCGCCGAAAACAAATGTCTTCTTTTCTGGAAATAATCAGAACGAAATTGTTTTAATAATTCAATCAATTAAATAATATTAAACCCAATTTACTCTCTTCGTAGATTTTGAATTTCCAATTCTTTTCGTTTAATTTCTGATTTAGCCGTTTTTAGAAGACTCGACATATTTCTTGATATTGTCATTTTCTCCTTCGATAGTTTGTCAAGTTTTTTTTGTAGTTTTGTTAGTTCTTCGATTAGGCTATTCAATTTTTCGGTTAAATCGTTTATTTCTATTTCTTTCTGTAAAAAAGTAATGGAAAAAAAAGAATTGTAAATGACCTGGCACATATTACTATGTATATTCTAAGTATTAATGAGTAGCTTAACTTACATTGAGCCACCAAAGAAAATTAACATTTGACATAAAACCCTATTTAAGGGTTTGAGAATGTTGGCGAGATTATCAATTATTGGTAGGAGAGGACCCTATCTGCAGAAAAATATTAATAAAATAGCAAGCCTAAAAATCCGCCATTTAATGTACAATTGTACACTTAAGTTGCTTTAGTAAAGGTAATTCGACTTTTTCAACTAATTGCAAAAATATGTCGCTCTATGAAGCGAAAGTAATATTTTCAGATTCTATTTCAGCAGGTGGAGATAGTTTAAACTATTCCCGGAAATTTTTAGAGCACTTTTTCTAATTTTAATTGTCTTTATGCAAACTTGTAAACAACCAAAAAAATTACTAATGCAATCATTGTATACCCCTTTTAATTGTTCCTTGAGATCGTAGTCTTCCAAATCGGCGTAAATATCAAATTCGTCGTTGTCCATTGTGAAAGCGTTTTATAAAATGTTAATTAATTATCAAATATTTCCATTCACCATTGGATCCACTCCAAAAAAAAAAAAAAAAAAAAAATGTTATGAGTTTGACGTTATTATGGCTGCGTACATTTCTCAATTATAAATCTAAGCACGTGAAGTGAGTAGGAGAACAAACTGCATTGCACATTCATCGTGGCATTTATCTCTGCGATTATCTTAAAAAGAACTTTATTCCTTATTAAAACTAAAGAACTGAAAACCTAAATTATATTTATTAATTTGATTGTGATTAGTTTTATTAATTTAAATATATGATAAAGTTATTCTAAAAATGGCTGATACAGATGTGACTACTAATGGTGAAAATGCTGAAGATGTACCACAAAAAAGTGCAAAGCAATTAGAGAAAGAGGCAAAAAAGGCTGCAAAATTGCAAAAACTTCAGCAGAAAATCGAGAAACAGAGCACATCGACGCCAGCAACCAAGGAAAAAATTGAGGTTTGAAGAAGAATTTTTAAATATATTGAAGGTTATAATTTCGGTTTAATTCTAATTTGTGCAATTTTTTTGGAACAGAAAAAACCTATCAAAGAGAACAAAGAAGCTGCTGTGTATACTGGAGATACAAAATTGGGAGAAAAAAAGGAAGTGTCCGGTGCTCTGCCTGATGCATATAGTCCCAAATATGTAGAAGCTGCTTGGTACAGTTGGTGGGAGAAACAAGGTTTTTTCAACCCAGAATATGACGTAGAATAATCAGGTTAACATAAAATCAGAAATCTAATGTAGACTTTTTAGAGAAAATCAATTCTGGACCAAAATCCTAATGGGAACTTTGTCATTGTAATTCCTCCACCAAATGTTACTGGTCTTCTGCACCTTGGGCATGCATTGACGAATTCCATTCAAGATGCCATAGTCCGATGGCATCGAATGAAGGGTCGAACTACACTTTGGGTACCAGGTTGTGATCATGCTGGCATTGCAACACAAGTGGTGGTCGAAAAAAAAATGTGGCGTGAAGAGAAATTAACCCGGCATGATCTGGGCCGAGAGAAGTTCATTGATAAAATTTGGAAATGGCGTAATGAGAAAGGTGATCGCATATACGATCAATTGCGTCGCATTGGATCTTCATTTGATTGGTCTCGAACTCGTTTCACAATGGATCCGATGTTGTGCAAAGCTGTGACTGAAGCATTTGTCCGACTACATGAAGATGGTAGTGTTTATCGTAGTTCTCGCCTGGTGAATTGGTCATGTACATTACGTTCGGCTATATCGGATATTGAAGTAGATAAAATTGACATTCCGGGTCGTACATTCTTTGCAATTCCTGGCTATGAGGAAAAGGTTGAATTTGGTGTTTTAATTTCGTTTGCCTATAAAGTTGATGGCAGCGATGACGAAATTGTTGTAGCTACTACAAGAATCGAAACAATGTTGGGCGATACAGCTGTAGCTGTTCACCCTAAAGACACACGATACGCTCATTTACATGGAAAGTTTGTGACGCATCCCTATACTGACAGAAAGCTACCGATTGTATGTGATGAATTTGTTGAAATGGAATTTGGCACAGGGGCCGTTAAGATAACACCAGCTCACGATCCAAACGATTACGAAGTTGGCAAACGGCACAATTTACCATTTATAACCATTTTTAATGATGACGGTTACATTATTGGTGATTGCGGTGAATTCACTGGAATGAAAAGATTTGACTGTAGAAAAGCAATTTTGACATCATTGAAGGAGAAAAATCTGTACAGAGATACCGTAAATAATCCTATGGTCGTGCCATTCTGTAGTCGTTCCAAGGATGTTGTTGAGCCAATTATTAAACCACAGTGGTATGTTAAATGTGATGAAATGGCAGCAGCCGCCGTTGAGGCAGTAAAATCTGGTGAACTTAAGATTATACCGGAAATGCACACAAAAACTTGGTATCATTGGATGGACGGCATTAGAGATTGGTGTGTATCTAGGCAGCTATGGTGGGGTCATCGCATTCCAGCGTATTATGTTTCATTTAGTGATCCGAAAGTTATTGGTGGATCGGTAAGTCATTGAACGAAAATAATAGAAATTTATTGTAATTAATATTTTATAGACTGACGATGATGAATATTGGATCGTAGGACGTTCAAAAGAAGAAGCCATCCAAAAAGCTGCTACAAAATTCAAAGTCAATCCAAATGTAATTGTACTGGAACAAGATGCTGATGTTCTGGATACATGGTTTAGTTCAGGTCTATTTCCATTTTCGGTATTTGGATGGCCTGACAATACTGATGATTTTCAAGCATTCTATCCGACATCATTGCTGGAAACTGGTCATGATATTCTTTTCTTTTGGGTGGCACGAATGGTGTTCTTTGGTCAGAAGTTAATTGGTAAACTTCCGTTTAAAGAAGTTTTTCTACATCCAATGGTTCGTGATGCACATGGTAGAAAAATGTCTAAATCTCTGGGAAATGTGATTGATCCCATGGATGTAATAACCGGAATTAGTTTAGAAGATTTACATAAACAATTGCTTGATTCAAATTTGGATCCCAGAGAAATAGAAAAGGCTATTGCCGGTCAAAAACAAGATTATCCGAATGGTATACCTGAGTGTGGTAAGTAATATGAAAATATCACCATTGGGAAACAGTGTGTTGATATATGTGACAACTTTTAGGTACGGATGCGATGCGCTTTGCTTTGTGCTCTTACAATACTCAGGGACGTGATATCAATTTGGATATTCTTCGTGTTCAAGGATATCGATTTTTCTGTAATAAATTGTGGAATGCCACTAAATTTGCTCTCATGTATTTTGTTGGCGATGAAAAATATGGTGTAACTAGAGAATTGGTAAGTAATAGAAGGAATTCCGTTTTTATTTTTATTTTTGCTTCAAAATAAATTCTGTACCTATAATTTCAGACTGGTGATGAAAGTCACATGGACTTGTGGATATTGTCAAGATTGGCTACGGCTATTGATTTGTGCAACAAAGGCTTTGCTTCATATGAATTTTCTACAGCTACCAATGCTTGTTACAATTTCTGGTTGTACGATCTTTGTGACATTTACTTGGTAAGTCATAATTTAAGAGTTATCTGGTGGTCTGTCTTTTAATTTTTCCTTTTTTTATTTCAGGAATGTCTTAAGCCAATCTTTTTAACGGGATCAGATTTGGAAAAAATGTCAGCAAGAAAAACTCTCTTCACATGTTTGTACAATGGTTTAAAATTAATTTCACCATTTATGCCATTCATATCCGAAGAATTATTTCAGCGATTGCCAAGAATAGATGATGTTCCAAGTATTTGCATTGCACAGTATCCAGGTGATTAAAAAAAATTTATTTATATTTTCTTCCTAACAAAATATCAAATAATTCTACACAGAACTTGAAACGTCTCCATGGAAAAATGATGAAATTGAAAAAGAAGTTGATTTTGTACAAAAAGCAGCCAAAGTTATTCGATCTGCCCGAAGTGATTATACAATTCCGAATAAGATCAAAACCGAAGCCTATATCGTTTGTACGGATGATTCGTTAAAAAATATTTTAAGTAAATTTGCAGCGAATTTGGCGACTACCGCATTTTGTTCAAAAATTGACCTCGAAACTTGTCCACCAAGTGGTTGTGCTATTTTAACAATATCCGGACAATGTGAAGTCCATTTACTATTGAAAGGCCTAATTGAAACGGATAAGGAATTGACGAAATTACAAAAAAAGAAAGACCTATTGGAACAGGTTGTAACGAAATTGAATCAAGCAATGGCGGCTAGTGATTATTCAACTAAAGTTCCCATCGAAGTGCAGGAAAATAATGCCGAAAAATTATCGCAGTCTGAAAGTGAAATTTGTCGTATTACTGCAGCAATGGAAACGCTTAAGCTAATGTAATCCCCCCCCCACCTCACTTCCATGTCCAACAATTTAAGTTTACCAATTTCATTAATTTATTTCTCTCTTTTTATATCTCCACAAGCCTCACAGTTCAGTTGAAATGCGATTTTTTTTTTAAAGTGCAGTTTTTATTTATTGCTTAAGTTAAGAGTTTACATTTAATAAAGAGCAATATAAAGTGATGTTGATGTTTGTTTAAAAAAAAAAATCTGGAATCTGGATGGTTCTAGGACAAAATTGCATAATTTTTTTTAAGCGGACAAAAAAAATCCCCTGATTATTTTTTTTTAAAGCGGACAAAATCCTTTCTGGAGAAGAAGAATTCTGTCAGGGGAGATTTTGTCCGGGGGGAATTTTGACCGTTTTGTAAAAAACTGTCAGGAGAGATTTTGTCCGTTTATCGGATGAAAATAGAACTAAACGGATAAAATTCACCACGATGACAATACGATAACGATACGAGCGTATTTGTGTAGTTTATCGTTTTTTTCTACTGTGGCAATAGCATCGTCGACGACTTAAATACCCCTCTAAACTTAAAACAATGGCGGCTTTGACATTTGGTGAATTGTTGTAGTGAAAGTGCTTAAAGAAACAATACGCCTAAGCGACTATCGATTTCAAGAGTATGCCCGCTGGAGATAATTTATTGGGAGGAACAGTATTGCAATATTGTTGTTGGAACTAAACATTAAATCGAGGCATAGCTTATAAGAAGAAGGGATCATCTGGGGGAGTACTGCCTAGCCGAGGACTTTCCGTTCTTAAATCCACTCAAGATCCTAAAATTCCTAAAGGAAACTAGACTTGAGTAGGCACTCTAGATAATGGAATGGCTTCATGAAAATAGAAGTAAGAAGGGGAGGTACGATAGATCTAAATAGGTCGAGGCGCATCAATCACCCTAAACTCAATGCTCAGCTTATTATAGGTAAACCTAAAATATTTTGCTATAGAGGGGTGCTAAAATGTCAAAAATCGAATTATTTTTTATCAAAAATTAATAAACTTGTGTCGTTTTTAGAATTGTCAAATTGTCGTCATGGTGTAACCGGTGTAGGTTAAAATACTGTGCAGGGTGTCAATATGAACAAATAAATGCGAACGCACACTCAGACCAAATTATATATTACAATATTACATATTACACTACCCCCACTCTGTTTTCGAATCCGGTGTAGAAATATCGTACTCAGTGTAATCACCAAACATTCACCGATGTGAAAAAAAATGGCTGAACTTTTGAGGTGGTGAATAAGACGTTTTTTTTACAGACACCGATTCAGCGGCTACTCCAAGTGAATTGAAAACGACATTAATAAATGAAAATAATTACAAATACAAAATGTATGTATGGTTAGGAATATATTAATCTTAAAATGTATATCATTTGATAAACTTATACATTAGTACTTGTGCAAGCCGTCAGAAATGATGTGACCAATTAAAAAGCATAAATATGACTGTTTATGCGCAAAATATTAATTAATAAAGCATCTTGTCTTTGTCTTTGCATAATAAAATATTTGTATCCAATCACTTCTTAAACATTATCAATTTTTGCTTCATTTAAGCTATTTTCGGCCATACATTTCTCTTCGTTATCAATCTGTTCAACAACATCGGCGATTTTCTCTCGAATAACTTCCTGCAAACGTTTCGTATCCGTCTCATCATCATCATCGCCAATAATAATTTCTTCGGGATCTGGTGCTCTTGGCAAAAATTCATCGTCTGGATAGATTTTCTTAAATAAATTTTTCGCCTCCTTAATCGATTTATCATAGTCCAATTCAAAGTATGGACCACAAGTTAAGTGTAAGCCTGTATATGGCGTATCGGTTGATTGATCACATTTTAAACATTTTGGAATGTTAAATTTCATTGACCATAGTATTTTTGGTATTTGTTTTGATTTTGTCTCATTATCGTTATCGGTTTGTGATACATCGTCGGATTGATGTTCGGTTAGTTGAAAATCTTTAAACAATTGATCCGTATATTCTTTAAGATCACTTTCAGCATTTGTTATTTGCTCGCATGTAATATGTACTAAGTCTGAAATAGATTTTTCTTTGTTTGTATTATTTGATTTAACATTTTCCTAAGCAATGTTCTTACACAATCCTTTTGGACAAGCTCCACTGTAATGGGATAATTGTATAACATATGCACCATTATGTTTTTCATTGGTGGCTGATGGAATTTTGAGAAATATTACACCTCCACCACCTTGATTTAAGCTCTCATCTCCAATTGGAGTGTTTGTTATGAATATGCCACGTGATAGATTTCCACATTTTTCAACATCTTAAAATTGACTTAAACTATTGAAACATGTAGATACAATTAATTATTTAAATTATACCTGAAACATTTTCCATTGGTTTACTATCAAATTGGACGCCAGTTAAACTTCCATGACCAAAAACAATATTTTTCGATGATATTTCTTGATTTTCACATTGAATTGATTTAAATTTAAGATTTCCATTGTCATTTGTGAAATTAATGTTTTTAACGGCTCGTTTTAGGCAATAAACACCGCCAAAAACAGCGCATAATCTAAAAATTAAGTTACTCGTAAATATTTGCCAATTCAATATTTAAAAAAAAAAGCGACGTTCTAATGTACGTACCTACAGAAACATTGTGGAATTTCACCACATCCATACATCGGAAACAAAAACGGAGTATTACCATATCGACCTAGACTAGATAAAAACTTTTTGGTATTGAGTACACCATCGGCACATGTTGTTTTATCATTGCTCATACTAATCGCATACATTACATAGTGAATAATATTTGGAGTTAATTTTTTTTGAATTAAAAATTCTTGGAATGTTGTATTTTCAAATTCTGTAATTAAAAAAAAAAAATGCCAATTCGGTAACCTAAATTCAACCTACTTTTATTAAATATTATTATACCTTTAAATTCGGCATTATCATCAGTGTAGTTTACACAACTGGACAATAATTTCATAAGAAGTCTCTTCTCAACAACATTCACGTCTTTGGTGGTGAAAACATCCGATCGAGAACATGGTACAGATTTTAGTTGACCATCCAATAATGTTGTGACATGATCGACGGCACGAAATTCAGCATACCGACATATATTAGATGAAATTAACAATTCAACAAGATCGCCACGACTAAAGAGGAGCTACAAGTACAGAAACTTAATTAATTGAAGAAATTTTTCTTTTTTATTTTTTTTTTACCTTTGGAGTAAGGTCAATATTGAATTTTCGAAATTCTTTCATAATTTTCTCTTCCGACCATTCATCATCGACCGATGAATGCCACTTTACGGTAATATTTTCAAATTTGCATGTACTTTCAGACAGTGCAATTGTATTATCAACCAGTTGATCATTATTCTAAACAAAAGTTGAAATGAAACTTAATTTTAATTAGAAATTTAAAAATGAATTTAGTTACTTCGGAATTCTTTGTTTGACAACAAAGAGCCGGCAGTGTTTGTATATTTTCTAAATTAAAAGATGCCCAATATGCTCCATAGAAATCACTTGGATCTAAATGTAGAACAGTTTTGCCTACTCGACTTGCAGCAGCAGCAATTACAGATTCGGTAAAACCTGAAATTTGGATTAGGAAAATTTAAAAAAGAAAAAGAAAAATGGTTTAACTTGTAAAAATATAAAATTTATTGTTTTCTATGACTAGATAGAACAGAAGCCTCTTGTTTGTAGTCGATTTAAAATGAACATGAACTAGAGACAGAAAAACGTTTCCAAATGAACCAATCCACATTATTTAATTAATTCCAACGTCCCAGATTTAAGTGTAGAAAATATTTGCTCATATTGGCAAAATACGGTTTGGGAAAATAGTAGTTTCAGTTTTGCATTTCTCAAGGAATTGTAGACTAGAGTCACAGTATCGACAGTACTGAAACACATCGATCCTATATTTTTATGTACGCATTCCTAAATTATATACATAGGTTGAACCTATACCTATACCTATACCTTATGTATAAATTAAAGTGTTGGTACACCCAACAAAATTGTAATTCCTTTAATTGAAATAAAGACAATACCAGAGAATGCAAATCACGTATCTTGAATGAATCATTACATTACAGTCTTTACACATTATAACTCTAAATTACTGATTTATAATAAAATTGGTCGGACTATGTATGTCTGCCTATAAATATATTGTAACTACATATAATAATATACATACATAGTTAAGGGTAGAAGTTATAGACTCTGAAATAAATCGATTATTTCAATCAGACAAACAAAACTAAATTGAAGTTATATGAATTTATTTAAGGAATGTCTAGTATTTAATTATTTGTAATTAACTTTCTTCTTATAATATTTATACATTTAGTTATAAAATTAATAGTTTTTATTATATTAAATATAGTTTTTTAAAAAAATCAGAAAAATAATTTTACCTGTTCCAACTATAATTAAGTCAAATTCAGTGGGTAGATCGTCCTCCATACCGACTGTAAATGATTTTCAATCACTAACTTTGCTGAGATATATTTTTATTAGAAGTAAATTTAATAATAAAATTATGCTCAATCTTTGCTAGAAGATTTTATTGTTAAGTGATGTTGCAAAAAAAACTTCAAAAAAACTCAGGAAATTATTTTGACAACAGTGATGTCCATATATCCAATAAATCGCTTTTCTCTCTCTAGTACATCTAATCCATATATCCCTCTCTAAATTTGACAGTAAATGTGTAAATCGCCGTCTAATTTGTAGTTTTTTAAATTAACCGAAATATTTTTGAACCACTTTTTATAAATCAAAAAGTTTTAAATAATACATTTATTGTTAGTTTGAACATTTTATTAAAATCAAGAATTCAATGCTGTTTATAATAACTAAAAGTTATATATACTTTATACATATATAATATGATAGTTTTCAATGTATCATGTAACATTATGATAATTATCCAAAGCTATCCAAAGTATTATAAAAAAAATTTAGTTTTCTCCTAAAGTTATGCTAACAATTTTTTTTTTTTTAATTATCTTTTTTGTCTATTGAACGTAGTCATTTTTTCTGTTTCCATGGCACCTTTCACACAACAAAGCAAACATAGAAAAATGTTTACAAAAATCTCAGTGAAATACGAAAAGTAGAAATGTTTTTATTAAAATTGTGCAATATTTTATTACTATTAGTGCATACTTAAGTTTTTAGAGTATTTCCTTATAGATCCACTTGATTTTCGAAAAATTGAAAGTCGCTTCTCAATATTAAAAATATTTTAACGGAAGGACATGTCTAAGGAAAAGGTATGCTTTTTATACCCGTATGATGTTAATCAAATGATATTATAATTTTGGTGTGGAGTTTGTAACACTCCTTCTTCTAACTCTTCTAACTCTAACTCCTCGTAGAAAAAAACATTTTAACAACCTTTGTGTTTCTCGTGAAATTTTAAGTCGAAATATGGATGTCCGTCCGTTCGTCCCTGATCAAGATTCCGGCTAAAGGGCTGAAGCTAGAAAGCTGAAATTTTGATAGTTAAACTTGTAGGTTCTAGAGTTAGAGTAAGATCTCTATTTTTTTTTTTTTGGAGCCAAACGGACAAAATATAGGGGAGGTTGTGTCAATCAATTTTGACAAATTCCGTTCAAAATATCGTCGAGGGTCTTATTATTTCTATTTAATTTTCAGATTTTGTACAGACACGATGATCCACACGGTACTGGAGATGTATATTTTATTTGGCAAAACGGAGGTTCCGCTATGTTGCTTGCTACAACAGGTAGTGACGGAACCGTTGCAATTTTTAACAGACAAGGTCAACTACAAGATCGAATAATATTACAAGGGTAACTCTTACACTCATTACAACTAAGCATAATTTAACCACATTTTGTCAATCATTCAGTTTATGTTCCGGTTTTGCATGGGACTGTGAAGGAGACTTATTGGGAATCATTACATCGAATTCATCACAGGTATTTTGATCTCTTAAAATGTTTTTTTAATCATTGTAATTAAGTATATTATATTATCCTAATTATAGGTAACACTATGGGACTCAAATTCGCATCAAAAACAAATAATTGACACAGGACTTCGTGATCCACTGACATGCATAATTTGGGCTAAATCCTCACAATTATTGGCAGTATCAACAGCTCGTGGCAATTTAGCAATATACAACCATCAAACCTCAAAGTAGGAGTGTACAAAAAAAAAAAAAGAATTTGCTTAATGTAAGATTTGTCTAATGTTCAACTTTCAGACGTATACCAATTCTTGGAAAACATTCCAAACGAATCACATGTGGTGCATGGTCAAGTGAAAATATATTGGCATTGGGAAGTGATGATAAAACTCTATCATTAAGTACAGAAGACGGTGATTCGTTACGTATTGTAACGCTACGAGATATACCCAGTGATATGCATTTTGCTGAAATGAAAACAGACGAACGAATTCCCGGAGAAAATACAGTTAGCTTAGCTTTTAATACTAAAATTATATTCTAATTGACTAATAACTAATTAAATTTTAGATAAGTATGATTTTGGGCAAACGAACTTTATATTTATATCATTTGCCTGAACCTGATTCACCAACCGAATTAGGATTTCAGCATAAATACGGTGCACTGATACAGCATAAATGGTTTGGCGACGGTTATATTCTATTAGGATTTAATCATGGAATTGTGGTGGTTATATCTACGCATCCTAGAGAAGTGGGTCAAGAACTTTGGCAGGTAAGTGAAAATTGTTATGAGAATGTTTCTAATAAAAAAAAAAAAACATGGCCCGTAACTATAGGTAAAAAATCATCGTGATTCATTAACAAGTATTGCGGTTTGCAAAGCTCTAGAGCAAGTTGCTTCATGTGGCGATAATAAGTATTTGTGACAAATTCTAAATTCAATAGAAACTAACTTTTATATAAATTTATTCTAGTATCAAAATTCATTCCACATCTAACTTACAAGAGACTGTAAGTATTATTAATACACCGGATCAGGCGGGCATAAAAAATATGGATTGGAGTGCTGACGGTCAATTATTGGCTGTAACATCGACACAAGGCTCAATAACTGTTTTCGTCACCCAAATTCATATATTATTTGCTGTTTCACCTCCTCGCATTGCTTTATTAAGTAGTCTGGCTGAAGTTTCACTTTATAATTATACAGTTGATAAGGTTCGAATAGAAATATGTCTTGACTGTATTGAATTAAATTTATATGGAATTGTTACAGATAAAGTCTGCTCCAACGATTGTTACATTAGAAATTGAACCCTCATTTATAGCCATTGGACCAAGTCACCTAGCTTGTGGCATGAACAATCATATTTGGTTTTATGATTTAGGACGAAATCTAATGGACACCCCATTACTATTGGGCGATCGTGAATATATGGCAGAAATAAAGGAAGTGAAAATAAATGCTCTTTATTGTGCTGTTTTGTGTGGTGGTCAAGTTATGTTGCATTCGGTATTTTCTTGAATTTTATTGGAAATAATATAAATTGTTCTAAATATCTGATTCGAAATAGATTGAGTCTCAAAATCCGATTGCCAAAGATCAAGAGCCACAACTATTTCCAAGTAGTATTCATGGAATGCGAGAAACTGTTATTACATCCATTGGATTAACTGGAAATTTCCTTATTTTTGCAACTGATGTACATTAATTAATAATTGGAATTTGAACACAATCAATATCTAATGATTTAAATTTTAGCTCGGTAATTTGGTGTATTTTTCAATGGAGTCATGGTCTCCGGTTATTAAGTACAGACACACTATGGGAATTAAAAAAATATTTTCTGATTTGGAGGGAACAAAAATTATCTTTTTGGATGATCACAATCAAGGCTATGTTTATTGTCCGGTAAGTATAGGCATATTGTTCCCATGTGTCAATCGTAAATAAAGGTGGTTTTTACTATTGTTTTAGACAAGCGACGAAATTGTTCTTGTTCCAAATTTTCCCAAAAATTGCACTGGTGTCTTGTGGGATTGTCTTCATTCACAAGTTTTTGTTGTTTTCGATGAAAAAATTTGCACAACCTATGTCTACGTAAAGCACTCAGTTGAAGGTAATTGTTTTGTAAATTAAAATCCTACAATCGTCAATATTGACAGAAAAAAAAACTATTTAGGAAAATATGTAGTAAAAGTTGGCGACACCACATTACTATCTGATCAAGCACCATTGATGTTGTACGATGGAGATCTGTCGGTTAGTTCAAATGGCGGAAAATGGTCATCGATTACATTGGCAACGCATCTTAATTCACCAACGGTTGAGCCAAAGGAACAATTAGAAATTTTAATGAAACTCAGAAAGTACACAGACGCATGGGAATTTTGCAAAATAATTAATGATAGAGATGAATGGACAAATTTGGGCAATGCTGCAATTGAAGATTTGGATATTTTGTTTGGTAATATTTTTGGAGACAATTTTTTTTTTTTTTTATTAAATTGATTTTTGCAGCTATCAAAGTTTTCCGACACATCAGCAATGCAGCGATGGTATTCGCATTACAAGATATTTTACACATTGAGGACAGCAGTTATGTAGCCGGTTATTGTGCTCTACTTTTAGACAAATCAGATCGGGCAAAAGGACTATTTGCCAAAAGTGTCAATCCACAGGACGCACTTGAATTGTGTAGAGATTTGTTGCAATGGGAACAAGCTATGGTACTGGCAGAGACTCTATCCCCCGAACAAATTCCATTTATTGCATATGAATATGCTCAACAATTGGAATTTACGTAATTACTTCTGTTAATTCTTTTGATACTTTTATTCTTATAATGATGATTTGATTTTAGGGGAAATTATGCTGAATCACTTGCTAACTATGAAAAAGGAATCCAAAGTGATAAACCAAATAGTTCACCTACTATTATTATGCAAAATCATATAAAACAATGCCAATCTGGCATAGCTCGAACAAGTATAAAAAATGGAGACTACCGTAAAGGTGTATGTAGAAAATTTAAGAAAAAAAAACATTACGAGTCTTCTTCAACAATGTTTACTTTCAGATAAAAATCGCAATGCAATTAAACGATAAACAACTTTTGCATGATTGTGGTGATGCTTTAGTAACAATAGGCCATTTATCAGAAGCTGCCAATTTAATGGAAAAAGCCGAAAGCTGGGATGAAGCATGCAATCTCTATGTTCAATTAAAGGCATGGCCTAAAGTTAATGCAATCCTACCAAATGTTACGAGCATTAAATTGCACGGAATCTATGCACAAGCTAAAGAAAATGAGGGCAGCTACAACGAGGCTATTAAAAGCTATAAGCAAGCAGGCGATTTAGATAGTATGGTTAGAGTTTATTTGGAACATTTATCGGATCCTCATAGTGCATCGGAAATTGTTCTTGAATCTCGATCAATAGAAGGTTCAAAAATGTTGGCTAAATTTTATCAGCAAATCGGTGATTATGATCAGGCACTTCAGTTTTTGATTTTGTGCGGTTGTATATCGGATGCATTTACATTGGCCCAGCGTCATAATAAACTTCGGTACTACAGTGAACTTTTGGATACGTCTGACAATGCTCAGCCATCAGATTATTTAGCGGTGGCACAGTATTTTGAGAGTGAAAAATATACACTTTTGGCTGGCAAGTACTACTTCTTGGCGAAAGATTATCAAAAGGTACTCTTTCCGGTCCAACGGTTGTTTTCTTTATTGAGCGTAACTTTTTTTTTGAGTAGGCATTAAAGTTCCTATTAAAAGCCTCAACATTTAGTAATGAAGAAAATACTGCACTATCGCTGGCTATTGATTGTGTAGCTTCATCAAACGATGATCGTTTGGCAAGTCAACTTATTGAGTTTTTGTTGGGCGAAACGGATGGTACTCCAAAGGTGAGTTTTACCTCAAATCCACACACGTCCTTTATTATAATTTTTTTTGACTTTTAGGAACCAAAGTATCTATTTCGCTTGTATATGGCAAGAAAACATTTTAAGGAAGCAGCCAAAACGGCAGTTATAATTGGAAATCAAGAACAAATAGCAGGAAACTATCGAAGTGCTCATGATTTGTTATTTTCTATGTATCAAGTGAGTGATCATTTTTGTGGCAGTCAATTTTGTTTTGTTAACATAGCATTTGTCTAGGAATTAAGAAGAAATAATTTGAGTATTGCATCCGATATGAAAAATAACTTAACATTGCTACACAGATACACACTGGTAAGAGTTCATGTTAAAATTGGAAATCATCTATTGGCCGCAAAATTATTAGTTCAAGTTGCCGCTAATATTTCACAGTTTCCATCACGTAAGTGAATTCTCTAGATTTTTTTTGTTTCTTATTTAAATTGCTATAAACATTTGATTTCATTTCTAGACATTGTTCCAATACTCACATCAACCGTTATCGAATGCCATCGTGCCGGATTACAAAAATCTGCATTCTCCTATGCGGCAATGCTTATGCGATCGGAATATCGAAATCAAATTGATCCGAAATATATTAAAAAAATAGAAGCCATAGTACGTAAAGCTCCAAGAGGTATAAAAGATCTGGAAGATGATTATCAACAAGAAACGACACCATGTCCATTATGCGATGCGGCTTTAACAAATATGGAGGTGACATGTTTTCAGTGCAAAACCACATTACCAATTTGCATAGCAACTGTACGATTTTGTCTGTTTTAGTTTAGTTTAGATATTTTCTAACTCGAAATTTATATCTGCAGGGTCAACACATTACCAAAAATAATTTAGCTGCATGTCCCGAGTGTGATTTTCCTTGTTTCAAAGAAGATATGGCAAAGTGAGTACAGACACATTGTTACTTTATGGTTCTAAAATATATTTCAATTTAGAGTTTTGGATTCAACCAATCAATGTCCTATGTGCTCGGAAATAGTTGATTCAAATCGTTTAAATGACGTTGAAAATGTTGCCTCATATTTATCCGGAATGGTATAGGTGACTAGGTGACGTAAATAATTTGTATGTTGCATGAGAATGGAGAAAGAAATAAATTTTATCAACTGGTTTGATTAATGTGACTAAAATCAAAACAAATTTGTTTTTATATAAAGAATAGTCTCCTTAACCCTTTTGCGCCGACTTTTTTTCTCGTCAGGATTTAATATTTTTAAGTAAATTATTATTATTATTAATCCTTTGAGACCGTATGGCAATTGGCAACATTGTATGGATTTCATAGATTTATTTAAAGTTTCCACCACAATTATAATTTTGCTATTTTTTCTTAATATTTCGAGAGTGTAAATCAGTGTCTTAACTTTCCCGTTAAATATAACAAATGCCATTTCAATTTAGATTTTATTTCACACGAAAAATGGAATATTTGAAACAGTTAGGTTTAAATGGCTATTTGGTTTTGTTTATAATTGCATATGTTGAAGGCGCAATTTTATTCTCTTAAAAGTGCTAAGAAAATGTCTTTCAGTAAAGGCAAAATATGTTGCTTAACAAAATCAAGTACGATATGATAACTCAGTACCTAGCATCCAGATAAAAAAAATTATACGAATCGGGATTATGCGATATGGGATTCTACGACCAAAAATTAGCTAGAATAAGTGTAAAATTTCAATAAATATCAGTCGGCAAAAGTGTAGGTCTCAAAGGGTTAATAGAAACTCGAAAATTTTCAGAAAAAAAAACCTGCAAGACCACAGTGTATCCGTATGTAGTTGATATCTTTAGGCTAGACTTGCAGAGATTTGTTTTGTATGAATCATAATATCCCATGCGGCATATTGCTGTGAAAAGACTAGAATGCGAGTGGGACATTTTATTAATACTTTTATTGTATGTGTTTACAACGTTTTAGTAATTTTTGAAAATATCATGGGACACATGTTCTATTAGGCGCGAAATGGTTATTTATATCCATGAATCTATGTATGTATGTGTCTGAGAAATAATGCTATTTAGGTACTACATCCATACATGTGTAGTTAGACATTTTTAATTTTAAAAATTATTTGACGTCTCCAAATTACTGAAAATGAATGAAAACTACTGGAAAAAT
Organism: Platyura marginata; assembly: GCA_026745375.1. Classification (NCBI taxonomy): domain Eukaryota; kingdom Metazoa; phylum Arthropoda; class Insecta; order Diptera; family Keroplatidae; genus Platyura; species Platyura marginata. The sequence continues at coordinate 31,106 of JANSTT010001096.1, forward strand.
CATTTCACATTTTTTTTTTAATTTTAGACTATAGGTACAAATTCGGGTGGTTAAATAACTACAAAAAGTAAGTTTATTTGTTATGCTTACATTTTATTGTTACTCTTATTTTTTGCGTTATTCTAGGATGTGTTTGGGTGTGTGTATGTGTGTTGTGTGTTTGGGTGGTGTATGGTGTTTGGGTGTGTTGAGAGTGTTTGTTAAAAACAAAAACAAAAATCATTACAATGCTTTTTGAAATTATTTTGAAACAGTTTTCTAACGGTATTAGTAACGATTTTTTTCTTTTTACGCTTATATAAATAATATGTCATTAATTATATTGCTTATAAAATAAGTTCTGTGTTGTTATAAATCTATTTTCTATCACATCTGTAAAATATATAATACAAAAAAAACAATACTAGCATAATTAATTGCTAATATTGATGAATTAATTCATTTTTCTTTACATTCATTAATTTGATATAGTCATCAATTACCGTCTTTGGGAGTATTGCTTGTTTATCTTTTAAAATTGTAGAGTAAGGAAAGTTTCACTTTAAACTTTAAATTGATTCAATGCCACAGATAATAAATGTTGAAAGTTGAAATCATTTCAAATCACATTAATAAAAAACATAGTATTGGGAATCAAAATTTATAGTTTTTATCCATCGTCTACGACTATGCGTTCCCATATCGCCAGTATACATACAGTAAGAAGTGTGAAGTCTGTAAAATCGAGATATGTAATTGATAAAAACGATTAGTATTTTTTTAAACTCGAACGCTGTGAAAAGTTTTGAATATTTTACTTCCACTACAGTACCCCTCTGGATTCTAGTTCGATAAGATATTTTTCTCACTGTGGTCATTCCAAACCTCATCGAACCAATTTCGCCCTACTTGGTATATGAAATATAAAGTGGAAGCTTTGGTTTCAGGAAGAAATTTTTAAAAATGTTTTTTGTGTTTTTTCGTATTTTCTTCTTGATTTTTTTTTTTGTAGGACCCCCATATTAAATTACAGTAATGGACATTTTCTCACTAGTCTTATATGAAATTGAGAAAAAAATGTAAATACAAAAAAATGTTTTTTTTTTGTGTTGCATACTAGGAGGTTAAATTTGTTGATTCATTGTTAACCCTTATAGGACCCATACCATACTAAATTAAAGTAAAATGCAAATTTTGTTACAATTTAATTTTCACATATTTCTTATTCACACATGAATAGATTGCATTAAAGAGGGTCAGTGGAACCTTCATCGCATACTTGGCGCCCTTTTTTTATGGATGTTAAGAAAAATATTTCAAACATCCGAATGACAATATCTCGATTTTCTCATTTATTGACTTGGTCACTTCTAGCTGTATATATGTATGTGTAGTGGATTAGTTTAGTTTAAGAGTGGGGGCTATTCGGTCTTCCTTCACTGCGACCCATTGGATCTATTGTAAGTCCCCTTCATTGTTCACAAATTAAATGTGTCACACCAGCGGTGTACTGTTGATGAAGTTCAGTATATGCTGGGGGTTGTTCTGTCCGCTTTCCATTGGGCTCAATGAATAGCCCCCTATGACTGTGTTCTGCAGTTTCGTCTTTTGCAAGGCAGAAACGGCAGGAACTGTCTGGTTCTTGTCCACGTGATACCTTAATCGACAGTGACCGATTAAGAGCTCCGTAATTAGTCTTAGGTTTTTTTTGTTAAGCTTCAGGAACGTGTCAGAATTGGGGATTACATATTTTTCATCCAGTGTGGGTGTTTTTTTTTTCTATTTTGTATAAAAAATATGATAGGAAAAATCGAAATTGGAAAAATTTGTCAACCTAAATTCCCAAGTAATAGATAGAAAGTTGAAAAAGCAAGGAAAGTCAGAGAGAGAGAGAGAGAGAGAGAGAGAGAAACCATTCTATAGTACATTTTAGGTAACTTGGCAATATTCCAAAAGGCAATAAGACAAAATATATCATTAAATCAATGAAATAAATAATAAACAAGTCAGAACTTGCAATTATTGAATTACATTACGTAAAATACTTACATATGTATGTATGTATGTAAATTGATACTGTGAAATGTTAAGTTTATTTTGGTTTAGCCATTTTTAAGAAAAGGATCGAAATGTCTCAATTTTACTACTTCTTTTATAATAATTGTTTAAATCCTTTTTATACCATTTAAAGTAGACAATAGAAATTATTCAAAAGAAAAAAAACTGAATTCCAGAAATATTTTTCACAGTATTTCTATTGTTAACTTTATATATATTAATTATTTATATACATAATAATATAATATGTTTGTTATTAAATTATTTTTTTAATGTTATGTGTAGATTTGCTGGTTTTATCTAATTTTTTTTTTCTTTTTTGATACACATTAATATAATAGAATAGAGTTATTTTTTAAATATATTTTTGTTTCGATTATACAATAATATTTTAATATATTTGAAACTATTTTATCCGTGCATGTTTTTTTTTTTTTTTTCTTTGTTATGTTAAAATTTGTAATTATGTATTTGGCAGGAGTATGAAATAGAAGTATTGAGTTTTTTGTAGAAATTAATTTTTTATTTATTGCGGAATGTTTTTTGTATGCGTTTTTTATACCATCATTATTTTTTAATAACTCTTGACTTGTTGATCATTTAAATGTTTGTTGTTTATTACACAACATTACCAAAAAAACAAAAAAAAAACAACTAAAATGTGTTACAAAATTGTCTACGCCAAGAATTTACTTATAATCATATTATAGACTGCTAAAGATTTGCTTTTAAGCTAGAATATACAGGTAACTCTCGAACTACCGCGAAGGTTAGGTCCCATAAAAATGCCACGTTATTCGAGACAAGAAATCCAAAAAGTAGGGTTCCATTCCAAATCAAACAATAACGCAATTTTTTCAATTATAAAAAAAAATTGAAAAAAAAATCCAACAGTCAAAGGTCTTTTGAATTTGAATGGTTTTCAATAAACTTTTAGTTGAGTTTGAATGGTTTTCAAAATATCGATACATATTAGGAAATTTCAAGACCGCGTTATACGAAACTGCAACCGAGTTGTACAAGGGACATCTCCAACTTCAAAACCGCGTTATACGAGGGTTACCTGTAATATTTTAACATCCCAAATTTCTAGTCTGCCTTTATTAGTATATTTAATCGAATTGAAACCATTTTAAACTAATATACCAAGATGTCTATTTTTCATATTTCTTCTTTTCTTTTTTTTAAACAATCAATGAATAAATTTCTACAAAAAACCATTTTTAATAGATAGAGTAGTACACGTGAGTATATTATATATGTATATACAATACATTTTTAAAATTTGTAAGGCTCATCTAAATTATATTAAGTAGCGATAATACCAATACGTTCGCTTCAATACTGTTACATATAACTTGAAAATTCTCCCTAAGTATGATTTTTAAGACAACATTATTAGTACGTGCATAACATTTTTTTTTCTGTTATAAAAATGGATTAAAAATCATTAACTCTTTATCACTACTACTTATTTATATATATTTATTCATATACATATATACGAATCATTGCATTTGCCTCTTTCCCGGTTGTTGGTTCTACAATTGGGCGGATCGAAATGCACTTTTATTGAATTCGATATCCGTCTATAGTGCGGGAAAGTTGTGAATAGTGATTTCGAAAAACTCAACATTTTAATTCTCCTTTCAGCCTCCCGAAACGTTTTGTAGTTTTTAAAAATAAAGCCTTTATGGTAAATATAAAATACCATAAGAAAACCTTTCAAAAATCGCATAAAAACTGAATGAATCTTATAAGAAATTGACAAACCATACAATTTACTAACTGATTTTTTCAATACTTTTGAGGCTCTTGGGGCGTTCTAAATGAAAAAAAATTTAAATAAAAGTTCATACTGTTTTTTCTAAAAATATTATTTCGTAGATTAACGCAATTTTTGCCGTCTACTGTGGAAAGTAAATTCAGTTATAATTATTATTTTTTAAATTAATGAAAATTTATCCAGAAAAAATATTTTAGTGTAATTTTGA
>JANSTT010001107.1:0-35124 GCA_026745375.1 Platyura marginata
GGTGCTTTTTATTACAACAATCGATTATATGTTGGTCATTTTATATTTTAAGAATGGATTACTAAAATTATTCAGTACCATCGGCACCATTTTCAATTAAAATATTGAAAAGGCAAAAAATACGTACTTGCTTTTTTCGGATTTATTATAAAATTAAATTAAAAAAAAAAAAAAAATTAAAAGGTCGTAAGTGCGAACCGTCGTAAGTCGAGGACTACCTGTATATTGAATTGCTGATATAATGGCTATTTAGGAATATTTTGTAAAATTTTAATTTAAACTCCACCATATTCATATACAGTATGTGGCCCACGAACTTGGTACAAGGTAAAATTTTCACAAAAATGCGTAATGCATGCATGTGTCACCAAAGTCGAATAAAAATTGACTAAGTTAGACTGATTTTTGTGAAAATTGTTGGCCACAGTGTCTTTAAACTCTGACAAAGAAATAGATTATTTTTATTGATGTACGATTAGAATTTATTGTAATTTCTGTAAAAGTAATTAAAAATATTTTTTATTGTCATTCTGACACCTTGTTTTTCACTAATAACGACTTAATTTCCAACTGTACAATTATAGAACAATATTGGGTTCTTTTGAATACTAGAACCTGTAACAGATTCGAATGATCAATATAGACTCCGATATCACAAGGAACGCCTGACCGTATTACTGAGTAAGTTTATTGTGTTCAGCGAATTCGGTAGTTAGGACATCTGAAGGCTTACTCTCTAAAACGATATGACACTTGTGTCGTTTATCTTTTTTTTTCTACTCTGAATACGCTTAATAAACTGCAGACAAATACACCTTTAAACTTAAAAAAGTTGAGGCTTTGACATTTGGTGAATTGTTGTAGAGGAAATGCTTACAGAAACAATATTTATGGAAAAACGAAAATGTAAGTATTTATTTTTAATATTATTTGTTATAAAATCCTTTTAATGATAATTGTGTAATATGCTAATATGTATTGTAATATATAAACATTTTTACTACTAGTCGTGTACAGGTGGCGCTATGAAAACGAACTTGCTGAGTGGCGTTTATTAGAGTACCACATTATCGTTCTGTTGTTCTCGTTTCGTTTGGCGCTTATAGTTTACGCCTAAATGACTATCGTTTTCAATAGGAAGCCCTCCGGTTCATATGATCCAAGAGAAAGTAACATAGGAAATTTATAAGGAAAGAATAAAAAGTGTCGGCAAATCAAGAAAAAGATGATTGAGGGCTATAAACAAAAATATGGACGTCCTTGGTTATGGCAACTGGTGTAGCCTGGCCACAGATTGAACTGAATAGAGGAAAAACTGTGTGGGGAGGTGCGGGTCATTACACCAGTGAACGTAAATCATTGCGTGCATTCATTAAATGAACAATATGCCAATCAAGTACTGAGGAATTCAATTGTAAAGTTCGAATATGACCCCGAATAACAACCCCGAACCGTCAAATTTTATCGAACAACGAAGTAAAAAATCTTTGGCTTTTTTTAATAACCCTTCGTGAAGTCTATGAGATTGGGGAATACTAATCGACTAGATGTAGTAGATTTATTTATTTATTTTATTTATTTATTTACTTCATTTACATGCTGTATTTATATGCTATATACATATAGTATATAGTTAATTAATCCCATGAACACGTGGTTCCTACAAGGGGATGGCAAGCGAAGGCTATACTATGTGTACAAAACAAAAACATACAGAAAGCATCTAAATTTAAATTCATATACATGTGAAATAAATTCATTAGTAAAGTTAAAGCAAAAAAATAAATATAAACTAATTATTACTATATTATAATCCAGGGAATTCAAGAATGATTGAATGCAGAAGATAGGCTCAAAAGAAGAAAGAGAAAGTAAGGAGATACCAAATCCGTTAATTAAATTAAGTTACATTAAAATTATGATTTGCTTAAGTTAAATTATATTAAGCTACATATTATCCTCGAGATGAATAGTGGTGAAACGCTCAGGCCCGCATTTAGCCCTTGGTAAAAATTGATCACGACGATTAAAAACTTCAAATCTAAAATATGTACATAAAACAAGATATAAAAAAAAAATTACTTAAAATATTACATATTTCTCTTTTGCTCCTTTTGAAACGAAAATTAATTTGTAGTTAAATATTTTCTTGATAAAAGTGGGTCTCCAGACCAGAGCAAAGTGTCTTCCTGCCTTTAGGTAAATTCTGCCATGGAAACGCCAATGTAAATAGATTTAAACTGATTTTCAGGCTACATCTATGAACATTTCTCGGCAACTAAAATTATTTTACGCTTTAACTTGAACGATAATATTCCGTTTTTGAGCCTAAAAATTAGACAAATTACATTTAAGAACACCAACCGTGGTAATTCTAACTATAATTATAGTTACAATTAAACTATGATTTAAGCCTCTATTGTCAGCCTATAATTATTTTAAATTGCCGTCCTTTTATATTGTAACAAAATAATCCTATACCAACAATATCTACCTTAATGCATACAGTCAATTAAGATACTAAGATTATTTTGGTTATTTTGTATTTATCCTCTAGCTGCACCAACAACAACAAAAAGTCCATATCAAAGACACCGACCTTGACATTCTTTGTTTAATTTTGATTCTTTTGTTACTTAATTTTCCATTCAATATAATAAGGCAATTGAATTTCGATCAACATTGGCTGCCAGCATAGCCAATACTCTCAATCTTCTTGTAAACTCAGCTGAACTCAAGTTGTTGTTGTTGTCTTACCACAATGACCGCTGATTTGTTCCATGATTGAAAATGTGTATTGTGTTGTTACAAAATATTGGTACAATATCCACCTAATAATAAACCTTCTTTTAGACATAATAGGCAAGAGCCACGTAGAAAAACACAAGCATTACATCGCTTCATTGAGTTGGTATTACATAGAATTTGTTTTTTACACGAGAAATTTATTTTTTTCACCTGTTTGGCGTTGCTGATGAGGGCTTTAAATAGATTAAACTGTAGTCCGTAAAGTTTTTTCTTTTTTTTTTTGTAAAATTTTATGTCGGTAAGTACCTAGTTGTACGTACATAGTTCCACAATTAATAGAGGTATTTTTCAATTTTTAGATGAGCAATCTTTAAAATGGTGCTATCAACGGTAAACAGATAAAATCTTTCCATGTAGATATTTTACAAAAAAATCTAAATTCTTTTTCAAAATTATGGCTAAAAAATGATTGTATGATATACTCGTATGTATGTGTAACAAATGTAGCAATAGTAACAAATACAGCAACATCTACAAATGTTATGGTGCTATTTGGAAAAATCAACTTGCCGAACGTTTGGTCCAAATGATTTCTAGTTTAACAAAATTGCAAACAAAATCCGGCTCGAAGGACCAACGTAAAGGACAGAATTCGCGGATCTAAGATGTGACTTAGTTTGGAACTCGGAGCTTTATAGATGGATCACCAATAAATATACTATTAAGTTTACTTCGCTTGTTACTAGAGATATAAATGCAAGGGCAGCCCAATTGAATAGTGGTGGTGATTCAGAATTACACTAAGACCTCGATTTGAGTATTTTGCTGATTTTGGTGGAACGCAGTAAAAGAATTCCTATAGAAATCCCATGTAAAAAATTATTTCGATTTGCGTCTGTAAAACCAATTAACGACGCAAATTGAGGTCGCGGTGTACTTGGTTGTTTTTTAATTGATTAGACTTATTACTAAAATTGCGGTCACAGCATGAATGTTGGAGACACAAATAAAAGAAATAGATTATTCCAAATTTTTATTTGAACCTTTGATGCCTTAAAAGGGTTTGAAACATTAAATTTCCAAACGTTTCCAACACCTACATACATATATTATAATATGTACTACCATTTGGGATCAGAAATTGGAATTTTCCAAATCGTTTAATCTTAGCATAAGAAATGTAACAATTGTAACAAATGAAACAAATTTATTTTAAAATGTCTATAATAACTTTGTAACAGAAATTGAATATCCGTTGGAGTAGCTCAAACATATAAATTTCTCAATTCCTTTACATTTATGTATTGATTATCGCTGATACTAAACACTAATTTCAACATGCTGTCAATGAAATTGCTGCATGTAGCGAAGGTGATTGACCCCGTTCCCTAACATGTTAATTAAGATGCCGAAAGATGTAAAATACTCATTTGATATTTATCGCTTCTTATAAAATCAATCGTTTATGTGTTGTCTTTAAATCTTTATCCAAATAAAAACGTGCTAAAAGGTACATCAAAACAGTAAATACCAAGTGTGTGTGTAATAATAAATAACCGTGAATTGTAGTTTTGCAAAAAAAAAAACAAAAAAAAAATTATTATTATGACCACATTGAAGTTCATTGTGAATAGAACGATTATTCTGCCTAATTCACATCGATAATTAAGTAATTTAAAAGTAAATTGGCACTTTTTTCAATACTATTTATATTGGGCGCAGCCGTAGGCGATCAACAAATTTGCATAACAAAAAAACAAAAAAAAAATTAATTATTAAACAAAATTCGGTATCGAAAAAATTGTATTTAAGCATCAATAAAGTAGTCATTTTCATACACCACACGAGATTAATTACATTGAAGTTGGCGCGAAAACAAGAGAAAGAAAAAGAAGAAATAGAAGAGATGAAGGACAAAAAAAAACGGTAAAAATGTTTTGCTCGAACGTGTTGTCATATGATTTATACTTATCTCAGACGCATTGAGAGTAACCATAAGAACAATTATGATGAGAATGGTGTTTCTTTTGAAAGGTAAAGTATAAAAGAATTTTTTTTGCATTATTTTATTGAACATTTATAGAGATAATGTGAAAAACCTGTCTACCAACAAAGAAAAAAAAAAAAACCTAAATCTTTATAGATTCTATAGAATTTTGTCTCAATTGGTTCAATGATTTTATTTAATTATTTTGTAGAATTTTATTTTTATTTTTTTATTTTTTTTTATTTACGCTTGATTTTACTATTAAATAGGTATGAATAATAATATTATAGTGGAAAACAATAAGAAAGGATCGAAATCAACGGCCGATTCTATCTTAAAGAGGATACATTTTTTTTTGTAGTCGTACATATCGAGAAAAACACCACCAGACTCTAATGCTTCCTGATGGCGTGTATTCAAGTGACAGATAAAATATTCTTACATTTAAAGATTAAAGTTCAGATAAAGAGCAATCCAGCGTTATACATACATTTTTGAGATATCGTCCTGACTCTAGCAATGCCGCATATCTAACATTTTTAACATTTTTCAGGAGAGACATAAAACACTTTTCCAACTTTACCAACAGATGTCATATCTGTACAAATACGGATTTAAAAAAAAATGTCAGATAGGCGGTATTGCTGGAGACAGGACGATATGTGACTATATTGTACTTAATGATCGATATGTTGATCTTTTTGAAAGTCTTTCTTAAGATATGCTTATGGTACTCTTCTAACTACATATCTCACTCCATCTCAATGGGCAAATAACTAAGCATTTGAACGGTGCACCCTAATACAAATAATATAAAATATTACAGAAAATACGCTAAAATAGTACGAATAGTTTATTCTGTATCTTAAAATGATAAATCCAACTATATCGCATCTAAGGTGTACAAAATGAGAACACTTATTAATAAGTAAACTAGCGCCATTTTTTTGATTAAAATTCTTTAGAGTTACAGTTTCCAGTAATTAATTTTTTTTGTTCTTCTGTTTCTTCCTAGGGCTCGGGCCCTTCTCACAGAGCATTCACAACGGTTATTTTTTAAGAATGTGTGGTTACTGGTCCAATATAATCAACCCTAATTCGGGCTTTTTTTGTGAATATTTCAATTGGAAACACTCCAACTGCCAATTTCACAAATTCTCACACTTCAAGATCGAGATTGCTGAATCGACAACTAGCAGTTATTTCCTGAAATGATGCTCTAGATCTACATTTTTTAAGTTGAATCCGACCCACTCAGCCTAAGGTTCAAACTCCGTACGAGAGAAAAACAATATTTTTTCACTTTTAGAGAGGTTTCGAACCCGGCACCTCCCGTTCCAAAAGCATTACCTCTCTGTATCCTCTTTGGTCTGTAGTAATTACGCCTAGAAAGATTAATTATTGATTTCTCTTGAGGCAGCTATCCCTTTACAAACCACACAATAATAGTTGATAACATTCAATAATTGATAAGATTGTGAATCTAGTTTTCATCTCTAGTCATAGTCAATCAGTTATGCAGTTTTATTTATGTGAAAAAGAAGAGGAAACCAATAAAATCTATGTAAAACTAGAAGGACAGAATTGTGGAACTATAGTACAAATGGAATTTTACTAAAACGTTGTTGTGAAACCAGACAGAATTGTTTATATTTTGACACAACCCTACTGTTGAACCTGTTATTTTCACCATTTTTACTATTCTATCTCGACTATTATTATTTATTTTCAATATTGCATAAATCCAGGGCCGGTTCTAGAAATTTGGCCGCCTGTATGGAATTATTATTTGGCCGCCCTTATCTAGTAAATTAAATAAAAGTTATAAATATAATACGAAGATAAATTTGTTATTATATAACAAAAGAAAGGCCCCCACGCGGACAAGTTTGAAATTTTTTAAAAATACCTTAAAATTTGGTGGTCGCCAGTGAAATATAATTATGCTTTAATATCAGTGACGTAGCGTAGATTTTATTTTTGCCTATACAAAGTACCATTGAACTTCTTACTATAATCCGCAAAACTCCATTAATTGTATAAATTATAATTGTATTAATTGGATAATTAGGCTTACAGAATACCCAGTTTTAAGTTGGATATTTTGACGATTTTCTCAATATTTTGTTAGAAACCGAAAAAATGTATAAGTCGAAAAAGAAAAGAAATTTTTTTTTCCTTAGAATATGATTATTTTTATAAAAATATTTCAACAATTAAGGGAGTTATGTGGAAGGAATATCAGAGGTACATAGTATAGGAAAAAATAAAATCCACGCTAAGTTACTGCTTAATATAACAACTGAAGTCTTCAAAAACAAAATAGGTATGATAAAATGATAAAATTTCAAAACTTAAGAAATACAATATAATTTAAGTTTTCAGTAAAAGTAAAAGTAATATAAAAGTATTACATAGTCGATAGAATAAAAACAATGAATAGATTTTGGCCGCCCCTTATTGTGGCCTCCCGTGTGCGGTGCATACCTTGCACATATGGTAGAATCGGCCCTGCGTAAATCACGTAGATTGCCAACACATATTTTCACGTAAACCTTCTATTTGTGTTTATTCATCCATTATTATAATTCAATATTGTAGAACTCAATTGTGCCAATTTAGCGGAACAAAACCAATTTCCTAGAACTGTCAATCGTATCAAACAAAAACCACCAGTAATTTTCAATTAACATTTTTGTTTCATTCGATTGCAATCACGACTAAACACAGTCACATTACCGAACAGTTACACATAATTCATCATCATCATGCCAAAAAGTCTAATTGAAAACGGTTAGATTCCAGAGAAATGTTTAATATGTCAGTAACATGCAAGGCATGTTCACATTGTTTAGGTTCAGAGCATCAGATATGTTTTTTTTTTTTTAAATTTTCATCATAATTTTTTTTTTACTTATGCATACATACGATGGAACTAAAGATCCGTTATATGAAACCTTTAAGCCTCAAATTCAACCATACATCCACCATGCATGCATGTAGTTCAGTTGAACATATATTGTATCATATATTAATGGTAAATATTGTACACGAAGATGGATTTCTTCAATTCGAAGTATCGTGATATGCAAATATAACTCGTGTGAGAATTTTCTATGGTCGTACTTTGTTTGTGCACCTTTGGGTTACCACTCTAGTAGGTACATATAAGTGTAACGTTGGAAAATGATCACAAAACATGAATTAATTAATGTAATGTAAACAAACCATTAACATAATGAATGTCTTTTTAGCGATGTAATGTTAATTATCAATAGAATTTCAATGTTGGTAAAATGTAGATAATATTTTGTAGTAATAAACAATTCTTGTGATGTAGCTATATACTATAGACAGATAGATCGGTCATTGATCGCTGAATTAATGAGGTTAAACATTGTAGGTAAGAGTTTTTAAAGTAAATGTATATAAAATCACCCACCAGATCTCCTACCAACAGATTTACCACATGATTTAGCACCAGATTTACTTGTTAATAAAAAAACGGTGTAAAATCAGCAATTCTATTATTGATATATTAACTAGTGGATTGTATATATTGATGGCTTATATACAATACCCGCTAACTCAATTTTACCGATAGAATAAAATTGATGTTTATGGAGTAGCTGCTCGCAATATTATTAGGGGGCTCAACTAGACAAAACATATAGTGAAAGGCAAAGCGGAAGGAAATTTAAAACTAATCATAAGACAAAAATTAGGACGAACAGAAAAAATATTCACAATAAAAATTAAAAAAATAATTGCATTCATCGATTCTAGCTAAGTTCTTTATATCAAATAGGAGAAATCCCTAATTTTTGACTTTTTCAAATAAAATTTCAATTTTTTCAATTTTAATTGTATAATTTATCGTAAAAAAGCGTCAAACGATTATGCCTGGTTTATTTAATTAATTTAATATTTTTATTTTTTATTCGTCGGTAATCATGTTTGTGGATGCCGCACAATGACTTAATTGCCATTGTCAAAATCAGTTTGTCATACATAAGTAGAGCCCGAATTTTTAGACACTAAAAAAATGAAATAAGGCACCTAAAAAAGACACGAAACAAATTAAAAATAGTTAAAATAGACACAAAAAAACATTTAAAAAAATTAAAATTAGACATTTTTATTATTCAGAAATAAAATAGAACTTTTTGGCGTTTAATTTATGTAAAAATAATCTTTTGTTAAAGAATTCAAAAAAACTATACTGATTTTCATAAAAAATTAAAAATAATTTAAAAAATGCCGCTACAAATTTACCGCAAAATTTAAATATATTTTATTGAAAACAGTAAAAAAAAAATATTTTAAAAATAGACGAAATAATCGTTTTAATCAAAAAATACATAAATTAGACAAAAAAAAATTTAAAAATATTTTAGTAAAAAAAAGGCAAAATAGACAACTTCAACATTTTTCAATTAAGTATAACCTGAATCAAACTTGTATAGTACCTAATTAGAACTCAATTAGAAGAACCGCAAAAAATAGACGATTATCTCAACATTCAGGTACGGTATGATTGAATTAAAATTAAAGTCTAAAATTTTCAGACTCTTAAAAGAGTATGATTGAACGTATTTTAGACAAATTTTGGTCTTAAATATTTAACAGACAGTGTGTTAGTTAAATGGTATTTATGATAAAAAAACTACAAATTAAATAAGTTTTTGTATTTTGTGGTTATGATTATAAAAAAGTGAGTATAATTTAATTTTTTATATATAGATTTTTCAACAAAAACAAAAATATATTAAATCAAATTAACCACAGAGAGACCTAAACATCCGAGATTTTCAAAAAAAGAAAATTATAAAAATAACAATGATATAATTTGTTTATTTTAATTGATTGTAATTTAAATTAAATTTATATCAGTAAGGGCTAAGGGAATCTACAATAGATCTTTTAGATCTCAGTGGTCAAGGGTCAATAGTCAATACCTTTACAGCCCCCTCCTAACCTAACCTAACTTAAAATTTAAACAAAATACCGAACAAACTTATAATTTATTTATTACATCAATTGACGTTTGATGAGAGTACTAAATGAGTGCGTTTAAGATTTTGTAAGAAAGCATTCAATCATACATCAAAACTATGTTGTCTTATCTTATTTATTTAAGAATCAAATTTAAGACAAAATTCAATCATGCCGTACCAGCCTCTACTCATCAGCTACTGTGTCGTCCTTCTATTTTGCATTTCAAAAGATACGGCGATGACCAGCCACAATAAATTTTTATTGGAGCCATCTAGCAATCTAGTCGAAAATTGGCAACACTAAATATTATTATGCGCTCATTTTAATGAGATTGTTTTATGGCTGTTTTTTTTGTGGAAAATTTCCGCAAATTATATTAACGATTAATTAATATTAGCATCCATCTAGCCAGAAACATGTTTATATTTATTTCACCTGTTCCACTACAAAAAAATAAAAAAAAAAAATTGTTTTCAAACAACTTTACCGTTACAAAAAAAAAATGCATTCTTTAAATAGGTCAGTAATATTTGATTACATATTAAATATTCAACGCACATTGCTAATTACAAACATTTTTTTTTGTAATAACTGGAAAAACGCAAACCGCTAATGAGCTAAATTTTTCTTCTAATATAGTAATCATGTACGTACCTACTTAGGCATAGTCTGTAGTCAAAGACCATAAAATCTGTATAAATAGAAGAATATCCAACTTATACCAAACCAACACACTGTCACAATATCAGCAATGTTGTATAATAATACATCAAGTTTTATAATGAGAAAATATTTTGCTAAAAAGCGCTAGAAGCCATTGGAGTTTGCTCTATGTTTACTGTTTAGGTTTCTTTTGTCTATTTTGCTGTCATATTTTTTTTCGTTTCTTTCTGGACTATACTTATTGCTCTTAATACATAACAAAATATTATTAAAAAAAAAATTATTCTCATCGGTTCGGTAAATAAAAGCAGACAAAACAAAACAAATATAAAACTATGGTTGAAGTTAGAGTTATAGTTGTTCTTAAACTATTAAAGAATGTTAATTAGAGGTAATATAAAATCAAACCATGAACTTGCATGCAAAATCTCTAGTGAGTTGAAGGTCGGACGCTTGTTGTAATGTTTGACAAGACAAATAATTATTGTGTGCAACTATCGTAATTGTGATCGTTTTTTTTTTTTGATTTTTTTTTTGGTAAATAGCAAACGAAAGCATTATTATATACACACATACATATATGTAGGTCATATATGTATGTACCTACCTACGTGATGCGTTGATGAGATTACCAGTTAGGTATTATTTTTGTCACTTTAATTGATGTTTTTATCTTTTTTTAAATCGCTAGAGTAGTTCGGGAATATAATAAATATACTGAAGTAGACGTACCAACAAATAACCTTTCAAGAACCTTTACAGAACGTTCCATGTAGGACAACATCACGTACATTTTAGCTGTTCACCGAAAACGTGACAAATATGTAACTTTTTCAATAAATTCTTTTCATTTTTATAATTCTTCGCTGCATCTTTTCTTTTTGTTAAAAAATCGTGATATTTAATGTACATATGTTTCGTGAGAATTATTGATCCCGTCATCATGGGAAACGTGCATCATTGGGAAAAATGAAAAAATCAAGAATTTTTAAAAACCTACTCACCGTAAATTTTTGATTTTTAAAAAATGGTGCCTTTAAAGGGTTAATTTAAAAAAATATATGAATGCACTAGAAACCTAAAAAATGTCTCCCTGATTAAATTTAGTTATGTTTTAATTTTTCTTGATTAACCCTTTTATGTTCAAAATCTATAGACCTTATAGGATTAATTTTTTTCGAAAAATGTATTTTGCAAAGATGCTTGAAATTTAAAATAATATAAAAATACGAAGTTTCAAAAACGTATCTTAAATATTAAGAAAGTTAAAAATTGTGTCACTTTTTAAAAAACCGCCGAAAAAAATGGTTAAAATGTTCGCTGAACAATCAAATTTTTCTCCATTTTCTTAGATCAAAATGACGTAACTTTTTTTTTTAAATTGTCTTATAATGATAGGATCAATAATTCTCACCAGTCGCCACTGATACATACTTACATATTTATGTTGTCGAATTTTTTTACAATATTTGTTCCGTATTTTACTCTATCTCTCTAATCTAACCTAATAAACCCACATACGTTCATGTTACTTATAAGTTAGAAATGTACAAATGGACCTTAACAGCTAGCGTAACGATAATATAAAATTTAAAGTTGTCCGATAAGTTGGTTTATTTTATGGTATACCAATTGATCGTAAGGGAATTGATCGTAAAGCAATTGATTGATAGTAATCAAATACCTAATTGTAAGGTAATTTATCAAAATAATTAAGAATTAATCGTAAGGTAATTTATCGTTTAATTCTATTATTTATGGTATACTAATTGATCGTAAGGCAAATGATCGTACAGCAATTGATAGTTATCGTTAGGTAATTGATCGTGAAGCAATTGATAGTAAAGTAATCGTAAGGCAATTTATCGTTAGCCAATTTATTGTAAAATTGCTGAAGGAATCGCAGTAAAATGAGGTTAAGATAAAGACAGTGTTGGTTCAAAAGGAAGTAGTTTACTAATTTGATTTACGATAAACGGCTTACAATGTTGAATCCAAGAGGCCAAAACATTGTAGGAGAAAGACAGTTCTTCCTTTCTCCTTGTTAGAGAGTAGAGCTGGCGTTCTGCAAACATTCGTATCGGGTCCTTTGTTGTTTTAATTATTCATTAATCATTTCCATGTTGTAATAAAGCAAAAATATTAATGAATTTTGAAGGGCAAAGTTGAAATATTTTTAAAGTTCTAATTGTCTTTAAGACTCAATTCAAATTAGGAAGGAAAATTGACGATGTTTATCGGTTTTTGCTAAGATAAAAGCAAATTTAAGAATACTACTGTAGGACCCTGTACCTACATATTCATTTGTATATTACATGATAAATAACCGTTTTTTTTTTTTTTTTATAGGAGTGTGATTTTTTATGAATCACCTACACTGCGGCCTTTATTTAGACCTATTGTATAATACTCCAGTTACATTTATCTCAATTGATCTGATGATCTCTTTTTTGTGGAAAAATGTAGCATTTGAGGTGTTCTTTTTACGGAAACTTTTCAAATGCTCGCTATTTCACCGCCATTTAAGCAATGCTATTTTTATGAGATAATGTCGTTATTAGTTTTTTTTAAGTGAAATCCAACCACCCGGCCTCAGATTCAAATTAACATGCGAGAGAAAAACATTTTCATATTTTACCCCAGTCGGATTTGAACCCAGAACCTTCCGCTCCAAAGGCAACCACTCAATCAAAGGCAACCACTCGCTCCAAAGGCAACCACTCAATCCACTGGTCGGTCAAATAACCGTTACGGTCTTCTATTGTTTTACAAATAATGTATCCAAAGTACATATCGTTTAATACTTTAATAAAGAGACGATTACGAACCTGTAGTAATAGCAGACGTGCTATCGAGTAATTGAATAAATAATAATTGTTGAAGTTATATGTAACTTACATTTTTTATTTCTTCTCCTTAATGGCCATCGGGGGTTTTTGGTTATATGAACAAAACCCCCACACTACTTTATTTCAAGTTAGGTAAACTTTAAGCTGGATACTGGAATAACTATGGTTAAGTAGTCAATTTGGATGTCCAAATAATTTTCTTTTTTGAAGCAATACGTATTTCGCCATAAATCATTTTAAATTCATAAAATCTTAAAAAAATTATTATACTAATAGATAATTGACAAAATAAATACCAAATCTACAGTATAGGTACCTAAGTACATAGAAATAATTTTTAAGTATTGTTTACATATTTGGCGGCATTACCTTTGAAGGTATGTACACTGTACAATATACATTTTCTTCAATTAAGTAGACCGTGTAATTATTGTGTTTATTTTAAGAATCCAAATGTAGGTACCTACTTTATTAAAATACAGACTTCATACATATATCTGTATACATACATATATACTTACCAATTCATTTTAAATACAATGAGGTCAACAAAAAAAAAATCTAAACTAAATATTAAAGAAAAACGGTTTTTAATGATTAAATACATATAAATAAAAACACTAATCTATAAATTATTTGAGTGACCTTGAAAAACATCGACAAGAATTAATATGAAATGCAAACTTGATGTAATTTTAATAAGAAGAGAAGAAAAGAATTAAAATTTAAATTTAAATTGCTAACTAATCGAAATTTAAATGCTGAAAGTTTACTTTCTACAAAAAATTGTGTTACTCTGAATATGTTATAAAAAGCTAACAGCGGTGAACAGATATTTTCTGGTACGTCTTAGGGAAATGTCTTCCATTATCTTCCAAGAAGCGAGCGATTGGTATATAGAAATTAAATGCACCCAAAAATGGTCGAACTACAAATTGTGTAATATACGAAAACAACATTAGTTATTGTGGCGTAGCTTGAAATTGGGGAAGATCGAAACCCTCTAGCCTGAAAAATTTTTTTGCAATGTATTTTAGGACACTACTCTATCCCTGTAGTAGAATAGAATCACTATATTTTCATAGTATTTTGAATTATTACTAAATTTGAATCGTGGAAGCCAAAAAGATGATTCCAATAGAATAGAACTGTAGAGTAAAATGGCACAATTGGAAGCATACGGTCAGAAAAGGTTAATACGGTATTTATTTAAAACTATTGATTTTCAGATTTTCGTGCCTTTTGTGGGAGTAAAATATTAGGTCTTTTTCTCTCGTACGAAGTTTCAGCTTTGAGCCGAGTGGATCGGATTCCATTTGAAACTGTAGGTGTAGGGCATCATTTCCGGAAAAAATCACTAATTGTCGATTCAACCAAGCAAACATTTCAAATGTTAGAAAAAAAAAATAACTGAAGTATTTGTGGAATTTGCCAATTGCAGTGTTTTCAAAAATGAAACGGTCTAAAAGTTCAAAGATAGAGGTCTCCACTGGCTGTACTGACAAAGCTCTATCAAAACGAAAGGCAAACTCACCACGTGAATGTCCTAGCTAATAATTCCATACGATAATAACAATAATATTATAATAAGCACATTATAACTAAAATTTAGGACTTTTTCCATTTTATACCTACTTAGTTTTAAGAAGAGTTTCTTAAGTGCAGTTACATATATGATTTACGTTCTCCTTAATTTTGCATAAATTTAGTACTGTTAGTTGGATTACTTCCGACTACGTACAAATATTTTGATACTACATGTTCACTAATTGCTTTCTATTAGCAAAAAAGTACTAATAACTGCACAACTAACAACCTACATATATTGATTAATTTTATCTTCCTCCGGGGTTGTTTTATCTTCCTCCGAATGTTTAACAAAAGTTTTTTTTAATAAATGCTCTACAGTATTATTAATCTCAGCCGACAATTTCAAAGAAATAATCATCTTTTTAATGTTCTTTTAGAATTTAGAATCTAAATCATTGAAATACACCTTGTCTTATTACATAGCGATAGCTAATACAGCTGGAATGTATTTATTATCTATTTTTGTTTCTAATTTATATTAATGACTTTTTTTTTGCGCCAAAGTAATTCAAATCGATCTCGTTGATGATAGGGTAAAAATATTAAAACGGTTTTTTTCTTTAATAAAGGTTTGAAATAAAACACCATCCGCAGCCGAAGGCTAAGCTTATTTAGCAAATCTCAACAGAAACTGTAAATGATTCACATACATAAATAATAATGTGTAGGTACATAAGTACTACCATAATCAAGCAGCATATTCAGTTAACAGCATTTTTACCTGATAATTAAAAATAAGGAGACATTTTAACAAAATACATTACGACAATGACAAACGAAATTCAAATGAGATACAATTGAACTATTTTTGAACAATATACCGACTGTGTATTGTGTAATACTCTCTCTGTACGTGTACATAAACCAAAGTAAGTTTATGATGAATATGTAAATCAAATAGCATATACCTACTTTAAAATGAATAATGAATGAATAATGAATAATGAAATGATGAATTCATAATAGAGAAAATGCATATGAAACTATAGCTGCCTCCAAAACTCTTAAACGATAAATGAATCAATTATATATGACGTGTTGACTACGAAATAAATTTTTTTTCTCAAACGCCTTGAAATTGAATAGTTACGACATGTACAGTTAGCCTGGTGGTTTGATGACCATTATTTATCGGATCACATTAGAAAAGTCTTGTAAATTTGTGTGCCTAAGATTATTGGTTTAAATACAGGTAAAGTTGTGTGGAATGAGTTTTTTTTTTTGCCATTTCTCGTAAGATTATTTAAATATTATTTCTACAAAATTATGTATTCAAAAGATTCATAACTGTGTTTCGATAAATATCAAGGTTAAGTATACGTTTATTATGATTTATTTAAGCTATATGATTTGAGAATAGGCATATGACTTAGATATTTATATGCGGTTATTATTCTTTTGTTTAACAATATTAATTGTAACAAATTCTTATGTAGATTATTTTTTTTAAGATACTGTGATGTTATGATGACATACATTCTTGCCGCTTAAAAATTAGATGCCGAAAAAAGACGACATATATTTAATAAATTACTCTGTAAAAAGTCAAAGTAATCTCAATGTGATCTTTATTTTTTTGTGATTCATGACAAGTCAAGATCTTGCTGACTTTCCTGATAAAGTTGCTACTGTCCCTTATAGGAAAAGGGCCAACAATACTACTTAACCTGGCAAAAATCCCAATATCCTCAATAACTTTTTTAATATTTTTAATTCCAAGATAAAACGGATTTATTAAAATTAAATTAAAGATATGTAAGAAATGTTACCAAACAGCGTTCTATGCAGACTGAGAGGGAATATTTACTGCGGCCAGTAGATAGTAATCGGTCTACGACCTCCAGATCAGGGTTGTTAAAGAAACAAATGATTGCTAAAATACCTAATTTGTAACTGGTAACAAATGTAAATGTTACACGACGAAAGTTACATTTACTACCCAAAATTGGTACTTTTCAATCCAATGCTTGTCGGCAATTCGCCATTCTAAAATATTTCGAAACAATTCGGAATATGTCTTGTGATGGGGTTCATGTATCTGTCAAACTGAATTGGACGAAATCATATTAGTTTGCTACATTTGTTACATTTGTTTCATTTATTATCAGTTTGTTACAAAAATTTGGTAACCAATGTAACAAAATCGAAAAAATGTATTACTTTAACAACTCTGCTGTAGATTAATCAAGTCTACATTTTTGTTTGAAAGAGGTGTTGACGGAGAAGTATCTAATCTGGAGTTTTTCTCCAGGTTACTATATTTTATAAGCGAACAATAATACAGGTTTCCGAATAAATGGTTTAGTGGTTAGAGTTATTGCCTTTAGAGCGGAAAGTCTCAGGCTAACACATTTGAATCTGAAGCCGGGTAGTTAGATTGCACTTAAAGCAGTCTACTAACTGGCATTATCTCAAATATAGCAAAGTTTCGGTGAAATAATGAGAAATTGAATGGAACGCAGCCTTCTTTCTTTTAAGAAAAATAATATCTAAACTGTCAAAATTTCTCTTAAAATCATCAAATTGATTGTTCAATAAAAAATTAATTTTTTAGCAGGTCCGTGGAAGGTCCGGTTATGATATGGTTCTGTCACAAAGGAGATCGAAAAGAGAATTTAACTATTTTGCAATACCCAGAGCGTAATTGGGGGCAAGCATAGTTCTCGCATTCCTAGGCAGGCGTTATTCGTTTTCAGAAATGTCTGTTCTAGATACAGTAGAATCTGTCGGGACTTTTATTTTGCAGTATTATTGCCGTAATAATTAACAGGGTATTATGTGAACGGCTAGAACCTACATAAACTTTAAGAATTAAAAATGAAAATGTTAGTCTGCTTAAAAATACTTAACCTGAAACTATCGTCATCATTCTGTCGTTTTGAGCAAAGAGAGATTTTTAACCCTTGTAATACCAGCTGATTTTTTTAAATTATTATATTTTAAATGCACTGGGGTTTTGTTGTGACACCACCTGGTATTACAAGGGTTAAAAAACGCTTCGATTTTGAAAAAAAAAAAAATTATATCATAATCAAATAAAACAAATAGGTATCTACACATATAATTATGATATGTAAACCTATTCCATTCTCTATTCTTATTAAAATTCTTAATAACCGTACGGTTGCGTTCCAAATAATAATAAACATAAATTATTAGAGGTATACAAAAATTATCTCTCACATAATCACATGTAGGTTGTAACTCTAAAATTATGCTAAAACATTAATTTTGTTAAATATTTGGGTGTTGTTCGCTTCTTGTGTATACTGCCTACCATCTGAGAATGATGTCAAACTTAACAGTTCTTTAGACTTATGGAGAGACTATAGTCATTGTATGTAAACAAAAATATTTCTGGTAGGTCATTGTGATCATAACCATGACTAGAAATTATAAGTAGAAATTAATTATATATATTTTTTTTTAAATTCGGGTCAAAATATTTTTTTGTCTTATTATTCAATGCAAAATAAAATTAGGTAAAGATAATATATTTTGCGGACGCGGCTACTCATTTCCGGTATTTTTTGCTTTCATCTACTCGTATGTCAATTTGTATTTTTACAATATTTTTTTGTTTTGTGATGATTTTTGGAGCCTTATATGGTTTTAAGACTCAAGAACTTTTTTCGTTGTTCCAAATTTTACTTTTTGTTAGGTGAACTTATCGAAAAAAGAGGCAAAAATCAAAAACTACTTGTAATCGCTTGTCCTTATTAGGTTCAAAAATTAATATTGCTAGATAAAATATTTTTCATAGGGTTACAGGCAGGGGGTTCAATTTTAAATTGTTAATTTTGTATGGATAAACACATTTATACACTTCCAGTCACCATAATTAGGAGGGGTTTCGTGTTTCGAGGTTTCGAGCGTTCGAGTTTTCGATACTGTAGTTTCATTTTTTTTGAATTTTTGTACGTTATAATACCCATTAATTTTCATAATAATTAGGATTTATAAAATGTAACCGAGCCTATAGTATAATACACCTCCACAATCACCTGATCTAAACCCCATAGAGAATCTATGGGCGGAGTTAAAGTCACGAATTCGGCAATATGAAATCAATACCCGTGACCAGCTAAAGCATGCATTACAAGAGGAATGGAATCCCTCTGGATTTTACAAAAAAATTGGTTCAGTCCATCCCTAATAGATTTTTTGAAATTTTTCTTAAAAATGGAGGCAATACCAGATATTAAAAAAAAGTTTTTTTTTTAATTTATAATAATGATTTCTAAGCGCAACATTCTTTAAGTTCATCTTGTACGAATATGAGTGAGAGTAACTGTACGTAGCACCATGATTTTCTTAAGGACTATCTTCAAATGTTAATCGGTATTGGAATCCTAAATACATTTTTATTTAAAATTTCATTTTTATACTTTTGTAGGCCCCTACAGGTTCGTAGGCTCCTATAGGTTCGTATGTCCCAAAATGTTCGTAGGTCCCTATTGATTCGTAGACCCCTATATATTCATAGGCTCCTATAAATTCGTAGGCTCCGATAGATTCGTATGCCCCTATTAGTTCATAGGCTCCTATAGGTTCATAGACACCTATATATTCGTCAGCCCCTATAGATTCTACAGTCCCTATAGGATAGAACCGCTCTGATTGTTGCTACCAACTAAGAGACAGTACAGGTCCGAATATGGGACACAATTAGTTTATATATAGATCCACTATGTCTGGTAAAATTTGTCAATGGGAAACATCAGCATCTTGACAAAACAAAGTAAAAGTACAATTTACTAATTGGAATCTTTCTCCTGCTGATTTTAATGATTTATTCATTTTGTTAACTAACAACATATGTACATACATCGATAGATAGGGCATGTACGCACAATATGAAGACTACATAAATTACGTAGTCATTACTATTAATATTTATGCGTTTAGGATCAGTGATTGGTCATACAGACGATGATCCCAATAAAGTAGTAAATAGTTGTAGAATGCTGAATGTCTTTTTGTTTTTATACATAATATGCAAAACAACATTTGATCGTTTGCTTTATTGTTTGGTGGAAGTCATGATTTTTTTTTTTTTTGTTTACATGGAATTTGTTATTGTTTGCCAGAATGATGATGATATGAATGGAGGAGGAACACAGTTGTTTGTTGGTTGGTCTTAATACGTGTGCGGTATGATGTAGTTCATAATTTTCCTATTGTCTTATTCTATTGTGAATCTGATTTATTTCCAAATAGGAAAAGAAGAATAACAGCAAAATATCAAGAAGCTACAATATGCAAAAAAGATACAATAAATTTAAATTTTTCTTTTTGCCATTTCTTTTTTTTCTTTGCATTCTCAATATGATGGGGGGGATAAAGCCATAAAAGTAGAATATTCTGGTAAATTATTCAGTTGATATGGATGGTAGGTAGGTAGGTATGTACTCTGGTGAGTGTACTAAATATACCCATTGTGAAATGAAGATATGAAAATAATGGCATTTAAACACATAGATGGGTGTTGGAAAAATTGCTCATATTACATAATCTGCGCCATGTGAAATTTAATATTTTCATATTTTATACTATCTCTTCATGCGCTTGCGCATACCACACAATATACATTATAATGACGACTATAATTAAAATGCTTTTTATTAGAATTCTAACGGGATAGCTACTAGCTTGATTGCTAATTAATGATGAAAAAAAAGTGTGTAAATAATATTTTATGAAAAAACGTATAGTTCATTCTGGAATATGAATGTGTGTTTGTTGTGATAATGTGTGAATCTTACTTAAAAAGAGACCATTACGGCTGAATTTCAAATAAATAACATAATAATAGTAATCTGTCTTAATTCGTGGCTGTAATTATGTTTCCATTTCGACAAACTCTTTATAAGATAGAATGAATTTTTATTTTAAACTTAATATTAATTTGGTAGGTATAAGGTATGTTATTTACATACGAATAAGTAGTCCAACTATACAAATTGGTAAACAAGCATTAATTTTCTGGTGGTCTACTTTATTGATGCCCATTTGCAGCATGTTGATTTAACTTTGTTAAAAAAGATTAAATCCAAAATATTGCCAGTTTTTTTGGGTCAAGAAGAAATTTAACTACACCCATCCCTAGATTTGAGCGGCACATGAATTAGACGGTTTCGTGTAATTCGAGGGATGGGTGTACCTGTTACTTTAACGTTGATAATAAAATGGCGTCTGCAAGGGAGTAGGTGCATTTTCAGGGTTTAAATCTATCTCTACATGGCGTTCAAAAGTGTAGTAATTCATTTACTTGTAATCCGTAGACCCCAGACATATAAAAACCTTTTTGACACTTTTTTGACACTTAAATGACAATGGTCAATATTCTTTAACACACTGACGCCACACAAATAATATTTGGACAGTTTATTAAGTACTCCTAGGATATCTATTGTTTCTGAAGCAAATCGTACAAGGTATAGGGGAAATCGGGCTACTCTGTGTACTTATTTTTGATTACTGTAAATATATTCGGAATAAAGATAAAAATTATAGAAAATAAAAAAATGAAGATTTTGTTAAAAGACCAAAAAATTCCACACAATAATCAATTTTATATAACTTCTAGGGTTTTTAATCATTTACTCGAAAAATATTTGGATTATGAAAAAAATGAATATAACAAAAATCATAGAGAATATAAAAATGAATATTTTATTAATAGACTAAAAACTTTCACGATCTGCCGTTATGGCTCTGTAATCTATTTTTTGTTATTTTTAGGATTTTTAATCATTTGTATTCAATTTACTGAATATTTATTTGTTGAAAAGAAAAAATAGATAAGGACAAAGTCGTAGAAAATAAATAATAACTCTTACGGGTATATTATAATCAGGGTAGCAAATTATTTTTTCCTTACTGGTTTTGAATACATATGGAAATTAATTAATTTAGCATACAAACCTTAATTTTACTATAGATAAATCCAATTTTAGCACTCACGAATGTATAAGTTGAAAATTGAAATATACCTGAAAAGAAAAAAAAAGTTAGATAAAACTGATATATTCTTATAAAGTCAACAAATTTTTAATTATTATTATAAGTTTGATTAATCCCTAGTGTGGAATTTGTGACTATTACCAGGTTTACAAGGGTTAACTTTTAAAAATATATTAATAATCAATAATTCTCACGCTTCGCCACTGCCTAGTAATAGTCTCAGAAATGCAGAAGAATTAAACCGCCCAAGAAAATTGAAATGAATTTCACTTAATTAGTTAGGTCGATCTAAAAATTACGTCTATTTGATGTAATATATTTAAAAATACAAAAAAAAAACTAATTTACTGTTATGCATACTTTGTTTCGTCTTTGTTTGTAATAATAATAATAAGCTACTTTTATGGTTTTACGCAGAAAAAAAACAAAAAAAAAACAATTGCCAATGCTAATAAATGTATAGAAATTCTAACAAACCTGTAAACGATGTCATTTACATTGTTTAAAACTCATAAACTTTATACTAATCCTATACACATACTTAAACTAAACAGAAACACTATAAGGTAATAGAAAATTTGCATATAAATTGAGAAACTGTGGTTTTTTTTTCGTTTTCTTTTCTTCGAATGCTTTTTAATAGATAATTTTCATCGTGCAACTTATACACAAAGATTTCCTGCGGTGTTATTGTTTTCTCATTGTTCCATCCGATATCAAGAGAACAAATACCAATCCTCATCCATTAGACACAATGCAGATAATAGAATTCTTGAATTGCCATAACGTCTTATGGATGGGCTCGCGTGCTCTACTACATGATGATGATCAATAATAATGAAAACGATTTGAGAATCATTTTTTAGGCCAACTAACGGGGCTTTATCGATATCTTTTTAACAACAACAAAAACGATGACAACAACAACAAATACAGATTGGCCGTGGCAGTGTTTGTTTTCGTAAATATCGGCGCGGCAAGGCTTTTTTTTCCATTTTTATTATTATTATATGGGTTAGGTATGCGCTGTGTAATTGTTCATGCGCTGATGAGAACCAGTTTTTTGCCGGTCTCATCGAGTAATTAAATTTGAATAAAAATTATATTATTTAAAAGTATTTTGTTGTTGTTGTTATCAATTTTTTGTAATTTTACTGCATCAGCAAATAACTAAAACAAAAATACACATTACTTAGTCAATTGAATCGGTATTAATAGAATATAGAGCCCGAGTACTGTTACAATTTTTTCTTATTAAATAAGACCGGCCGCGACGCAGCTGATCGCGATGATTGTCTTGTTTAGATATTACGGTTGTGGGCATTGCTTTACTCTTTCGTTTACTGATATGATTACCATCGGTATTCTTAATTTATTATTCGATTGACCCATATTTTATATAAATAAACACATTTGTAGCGAGTAAGTGTGTTGTTACACGTTATGCATATTGATATTATAGTTTAAAAAAAAGTAATAATAATGAAATCATATTTTAGTTGTTTCGATAATGTTTTATTACTGTTTGTTTACCTAATAAATATCTATGTACATATGTATCAGGCACACAGTGTAATATTTTTTGAAGACGAAAGCACTCAGTTTTTCGTAAAAATTCAAAATAAATATTTTAAAGATCATAAGAGCATCGGGAGGGATCAGCCGTCTCAGATAGGCAGGTTATCCCGTACGGAGAGATGACTTGCATCCAACTAAAGCAGTAATAATGAACAAACCTGATGTAGGTGGCTTGAATGTGTAGAGAATAACCTTAAGGCTCTGAATGTTCCAAATTGGAATTCGGAAGCTCAAAACCAAGAACGGAGGAGGCCAAGACTCAACCTGGGTTGTAGAGCCGCTGATGATGATGATATGAGAGATGATAAGAGCACATAAAAAATAGAATAAATAAATAGAGATGTGTAGATGTGTTTTGAAAATTACTACTTCTGCAGAGGAATTTCTATTAAACTTTTGGTTAGATTTCCATTCATATTTTACTTTATCGACAAGTTCCTACCTGGATGGTGGATAATGTCAATTTATAATATATTTTATTCTCCTTTAGTTGTTATCTTCATAGATTTAAAAAAAAAAATTATTGGAATTACTCCTTCCATTGCATATTGAGAGAATTCGTCTTTACCATGTATATAAATATAATAATAATATGCTGACAATAGTTATTCAGTAATATTTATTTAAGTAATTCCTTAAAATATCAAAAGATTGCTGTAATTTAACGAACCAATTTACTCTGGTCTGCGTAGTCTGTACCCAGATGAGAAAACTGAAAACTCGTCTATTGCTTGTTAAATCCCTCTTAATTCAATTTTTTATTTAAGGTAATTTGGTTTATTCCAAAATATGTGCTAAGTCTGATCGTATTTTACAAAAAGCATTCAATTCTTATCTCCGCTTTATTTATAAAGTCAGACGTAACTAATGAAAATGTTAGTTCTTATCAAAATTGTGTATTTAGATGTTCTTTATTGAAATATGTATTTAGATTACCTGTTTTATGTACATATAAGCTAATTAAATTTAAGGAACGAAATTACTTCTTTGAAGTACTCAAGCAAGACACGTTACACGTACTAATAATTTTATTGCTCCTATTCACCCCACTGTCAAAATGAACCGTTCGTTTTTCGTTCTAGGAGTAAAAGTTTGGAATTCATTAACGAACTATAAGGCATCGGTCTTATGAATAAATACAAATACAAAAACACAGAAAAGTAAAAAAGGGTTTTTTTCTGTCGTTTTTGATCAAATTTTTCTTCGTAATAATTTTAAATTTTTTGTGTAGTTTTTAATACTTATTATTTGTTAAGCTTTTTATTTACCAGTCCCGGGCAGGTGCATAATAAACGTAACAAACGTTAAGTATTAAAAAGCGCACACAAATAAACGTGAGTTAATTAAATGTCCACTAAAATGATTGAATATTGAATATTTGTAATTGAAGGGATATATGGCAAATAGTTAGGTTAAGAACACAAAGTTCTTGATTTGTATTAGTTATTTAGTAGCTTAAGAGTTATAGCAAAACATAAAATTTACATCATCAATGGTACCAGATCAAATTGAACAGTTGAACTATTTTTCATTTAATGAAAAATTTATTAAAATGAAGTTATTTAATTGATTGTACGTACCATTGATAGATCCTTAGAAAAAAATTTAAAAAAACAACACGTCTAATTTATTATAATAAAAATGTATTCGTAACTTTTAATGGCTCAACTAATTTTCTTCTCACTTGTAAGAAATAGGTATTACAATTTAACCTCCCGGCTGCAGGGAACAAGTTTTATTACATCCCGTTGCAAATTCAATCGAAGAAACTCAATAGACATACATATGCGTTAGTATTCTTTTTCTTTATTGTGCTGTAGCATTAGTTATCTATCAGCATGTAGATTGTAAATTGATAATTTTTATTTTCTATGTAAATCATAAATCTAAGATCTATCAAGAAGGTCAAGGCACCTGTTCGTCGCCATTAATATGCAGAAGTAGTTATACAACAACAAATGACACTTCATGTATTCAACTGAACTGGTACTAAAAATATTGTTGCGAAAATCTTTTTTAAAATTTATGATAAGCATTTTAGCAAGAAAAAGGATTTCAAAAATCCAAAAAAATATACAAACATTCTTGAATAATTCTTTAAGAATGCTACAAGAATAATCATATTTAACTACTTTACCGGGACAGTTTTTATCTTTTTGTGAATACATTTTCAAAAAGGTTGCTAGGTAAAGCTAATACGGGTTCCATACTAATCTATCCCGCTCCTACCCTCATCCCACCATTCCCTCACCATTACCCTCTCCTCCGTTTTTAATTTCATGTTATTTGTGAAAAAATGGCTATTTTATAGTAATTCAGTATGGTGGGTCTTATAAGGGTTAACAAATTGCTATAATCTGTTACACCCTCATATGCCCTATAAGCTACAACAAATAAAAACTTTTTGTTTCGTTTTTGTTGTTGCAAAACTTCCAATTCTTGGAGAAAATACGAAAAAACACGAACAAAGTTTTTTAAGTATGGAAGCAAAATATTATTTGCTAGGTAGTTCTGATTTTTAAAAATTATTATTGAATAGTTCATTTAACTTTCTAAAAATGGCTAAACAATACTTCTTCATAAAGTCAATGTACTTAAAAAAACACATAAAATTTAATTATAATTAATTTGTTATAACAGCTGCCATGCAATTTCGATTGAACAATTTTAATTATTGTTGGCGCCTCTCTAATAATATGATTTCAAACAGGTAATATTCTAAGTATAATTAATCTTGAGATTTTACTATACAATAAAGTAATCGCAACAAAAACATTTATAATTATGCAACAAAATCAACTCATTATGTAGTTCTATTGCAGAGTCTCTCATAGACATCTGACGCTCTCAAGGTCATTGTCCAGAAACTCAATTTACATATTTATTCATTAATGCATTAATCAATTCCATTTTATACAATGCATCCTCAAAGCTTTACAATAATTTAATTCCCTTTCATCTCTATAAAACAATCTCTGGGTTTAGATGCTAAAGACTAATTAAAGAATTTTTCCACATGAAATAGTTTTACCTAACATTTTCCTGCTCCAGCGAATTCTTCTGCATTTTTTATTTAATTTTTTTTTTTAAATGCACACAAATCACTGGCACTACAAATTTAATTAGTATAATAATAACTAAATGCAATATACGTGTTGAGCATGAAAATCAATTTTTTCCACAACGCTTTTAGCTCTTTTGTTCTTCTTACACCTACATTTTGACAGCCTAATTACATATGTCTGAATTAGCAAAGAATCACTTACGTTAACCCATTAACGACTGACTGACTGACTGAGGTTAATATATTTTTGTAAGATAGAGGACACCTAAGGCTATAGTATTAGGCCTTTCTTTCTAGAGTCATTTTCGTGCAATTTTTCTGACCTTGTGAACATCCTGATCTTTAACTCGCTAACTACTCCTCAAGGCATGATAATACAATATGACCTCCAAATTATTTTTAAGCAGTTCTATCCTTCATCTACCTGTCCATGAAAAACAATTTGCGACGCCTCTCACCTGGCTCTAACTAGATTTTTTTTTCTAAGATTTGTTTGGGGTATTATTCTACCCAATAGTCGTTAATGGGTTAACTACTGTTTGATGTGCGAATTTAGCTATTGGAATGGTAACAAGCGAACGAAGATGAAGAACAGCGAATGTCGAAAAAACAAAGTTTATTTTTTTTGTGTGAAAATCTCGAATTGTAATTGGCGTTGTCAGTGGCATCATTGTCGATAGTCGTACGACGAGTAGGTACATGTATGCTGGGCTACTGGACATTTTTGTTTTTTTTTTAGCTTCATTGCGTGAGCTTTTTTCTTCTATTTCTTCTTTTGCTAACTATTTCGTTGTTCTATGTGCCATTGAAACTTGTGCTTGCCATCGGTTAAAGATATAATTGAAAATTTTGATTGATAGTTGATGTTATGGGAAGTAGGTTTAAAATGTCTATAAAGTTTGACTTAGAATAATGAGATGCTCTCTCTCTGGGTGTAATCAAATTAGCCACGCAACGGTTCTGTATGCCATTGGGTATATTATGTCTTGCGTTGAGATGCAGAACAGTAATTTTCTATACTTATTTTAAGTACATACGGTGGCTCTATGATTTCATATGTTATTGTATGTATGTAATGTATGTATGTGACCTAATAGCGGTATATTTGTATTACCATAAATTCTGAATTTCTAAATATTCTAAATACAATTATTTTTTTAATTATGATAATAGGAAATATCATGGTAATTATCTCAGATGTACATTACTAACTAATTTACTATAAGAATTTAAAAATGAAACTAAATTTTTTGAAATTGCTGTATTTATCGACACTAATTACCAACCGCACCCTAGGTACTATATAATTAGGTATTTGCCGAAGGTTTTCCTGGCATTCTAGGAAAATATTCCAAAAATGGTTATTGAAGTTGAGTAACAATATATTCCAATGCGTCAGTTTTTACAATCCGAAACACATTTGATCAGCTTAGTATAATGCAGTTGAACAGTTTAACCCTAAATTGGAAAACTTTTTTTGTAACACAAACGCAATAGTGAGTCCAATGGACTTCGCATATAATTCCTATGAAAATAAAATTGTTTTGGACCGTTTGTAATGATGATCTGGCTCGCGGCCACTAATTACATGATCTTTATAAAAGGAAGAATTAAGAAGGATCCGATATTTCACATTTATTTGTTAGCACCGAATGGTTATCATAATACACTTTACTTAATCCCTTAAGCGTAAATGATGTGTCTCGCCCGCATATGTCTGATGTACAAAACTCAACTTTGACGGGCGCCGGCTTATTTCAAAATCTATTTTTCTTTACTTAGGCATTATTTTCTAAGAATGGAACCAGGTCTTCATGGAACCAGGTCTGGCAAGGGGTTTATTATTATTTATTATGCCAGATCTGCAAGGGGTAATTTTTTTTTAAAAAAAACTGCCCCATACGATGACGGTCGAACGAAAAGTACCCTGCGTTTTGCTTGCTCGATCCATCGAAGTCTTGCAAATCGATTCAATGACTCTCGTATAGTAGTATTTCCCAAAACAGGTTTTTCGGAAGTTAAAGTTGAGGACAGTGTGGCGAAAATAATTTAATTTAATTAAAAATGAACATTACATTTGTAATAAGTAATAAGTAAAACAAAATAGAACCAACACATGTAATAGTAGAGGAGGTGTTTTACGTTTTTTTCAAAAAAATTCAATTTTATTTAGATTAAAATGCTAAAAATTAAATTTAAAAAAAACTTGGGTCATTTTGATGGAACCACCGTTCTCAGAATTAAATTGTAAATGTTTTTGTAGATTTTTAATTTTTAGAAAACGGTAAACCTTTAAGGTCCCAACGTTTAATGTCTCCGTGAATAAATTTAGTCGATTTTTAATTTTTTTTTTTTTTTTTGCAGGGAGGGGACTCACTGAGCTACGATATTATTGAATTAAATGTTTTATATTTTCAATTCAAAAAAAGAAGAAAAATCATTCTCCCTAACGTGTACAAATTTACAACGTCGAAAACACTTAAAACAATATTTAGGTTGTCTCCTGTTAATAAAAATGAATTCAGTGTAAATTACACAAGACTCATAAATATTATCTTAGAACATAAGAATATGTCAACGAAAAAATATTTGTTCAAACCGTGGGTAACATAATTTTTAAAAAGATAAAATCACAATTTTGGATTATGTTTAGGAGATATTTACCTTTTCCATAAAACTCATACTAAAAACCACCGTGATTACACATACAAACATACATATTTATGTACCTATATGATAACAATAGTTAGGTGCAACACAATTTTGTACACCTATTGTAATAAAAAACCTGTTCGTTTAAATTATTTTCTTAAAGGTGACTTTACACCCTAGTTTTTTTTTCCTTTAAACAATTTGAAGATGATTTATCAAATGCCAACAGCCACACCGGAGTTATTTTATTTTTTCTTGTCTTTTTATTGTCCTAAACAAACAATAAAAAATAAAAAAAAATTAGTGGTAATTTAGGAGACGTGTGTAAATACATATAGAGATATCAAAAGAAATGTGATAATGACTGCGTATCGTACCTGACTAGATTATGGGCGAAGTAAAAATTAATTTCAATTTAATCAAGTTATCGAATATTTTTTGATGAAATGAAGTGTTCCATTACTTTGACCGTGTCGGATTGCGGCCACACAGAAAAATTCAATTCATGTGAATAAAATTTTATATTTATTTTAACGTAGAACGACTGTAAATGTGGTGGTCACGTGCGACTTTGATTTGCTATGGAAACATTACATTTAAATTAAATAAATATTAAATTTAATTACTTTTATGGAATAAACTGGGTCAATTGCCTACTCATATTTAAAAATTACTTCTACTGTTTCTAGAATTCTAGATGTATCTGTGTATTATGATTGATTTTCTGGAAGTAATCTTTTTGAACGTTTAACGCTTATCGTTCTTGGAATGTTTGCTTTTGACCGTTTTTAGTGGAACAACCAACCATTTTGTCAATGTTTTCTTAGAAATGAAGAATAAGAATTCAATGCAATTATTTTATAATTGTATAATATATTTATTTATTTATTTTAATTTTATTGTTACATACATAGGGTAACTAGCCGTAATTGAATTAGAACTATCCTAGTACTCTAATTATCTATAATCCCGTAAGTAAAAGACATTAAATCAAATCCAATAAGCGAAGTACCCAGTAATTAAATTAATAATTAAAGAAAAATAAGAACTTAAAGAGTTTAGCGCCCTCTCCTGAAAACTTCAATAGTCCTAGCATCGCTAACATCAAGTGGAAGTGTATTCCACAAGCTGATCCCATGAACAAAAAAAAAGAATTAGCCATTTGTGTGGTGTGCTCTCGTATATGTATGTACAACGTATATATTGTATAGGGTAGAGGCATGTATTGTTGACACCTCCACCGTACCCCTTACTTTCGGGTATTATGTTGTGGCATAAAATATCTCCTCTCATATGTAGGGTCGGGATTCAAATTTTAATAAAAACTCCCATCCTTGGGGGCAACATTTCTGCATACAAACTTTAAACCCCTCTTCTGGAGGGCAGGCGAAAATCGACTACTAAATATCATCCAAACAAAGTTGATCAAAGGACTACCATATCCAGAAAAAAGGGCCCTGTTCTAAAAACGGAAATTTGGCTTTTCTCGAATAACGAATTATTGAAGATTCTGATTCAAGACCAACACCACAATTATATTTATAAATGCTAAATTGCTCTTAGGCATATTTGTTATCTTTTTCTTACTAATTTCTTAATAAATTCTAAAATAAAACATTACTGAAGAATTTATGGTTTTGTAGTTATTTAGCATTTTGACTCCATTTTATTTTGTATTATGCACTCCTATACTCTATGCTGTTTTGCGTATAAGTCGTGCTGAATAATAAACGTGATCACTGATCATTCCAAGTCCCTAAGATGTACGACGCGCTCTCTATGCGATACGTTCTAAGAATTACTGGACCATAAAACATTTTATTACCATTATTTTGCTATTATAAATTCTATTTCTAATATTTTATAGTAATAAAATAAAATAATTTTATCCATCCTCCAAACCACACAAATCAATTCACATTCCTTGTTGGCGAATCATATAGTTTTTCTTTTTTTTTTTTTTTTTTAAATCTAACCTATAAAATTTCTTAATAAAACCACTTTTCTAATCAAGAAGAAACCGATAAAAACCTCATTGCACAAAACCAAAAATAATAATAAAATGTATACACAATTTATGTCATGTACCGTTCAAGAAGCCTCTTCCATATATGATTTTACCATTTATAATATAAAATTACCTTTCTCAATATGAACGCTTTGGGTATATATATGTAATAGATAATGTTACAGTTACCTGTACAGCAAAAAAAAAAAATTGTAATTCTATAATACGAAAAGGTTAATCATTATGACTTTGTTCTCGAACTCGAAAGCACATTAAACGTTCTTTATTTTGTATTATAATTACATTAAATGCTCCCTACCTTCACTTCTATTCCATATAAATACGAAAAATAAAACGCCATTCGAGTGACGGGAGTGCAAAGTGTATGTATAGCGGCCATATCAGGGCTCCAATATGTTGTACATGCAACATGAATCCGAAGAATTTCTTGTGCATTGTATTTTGTGTACCATTATGGAACCGGTATAAATTTGGATTATTTGGTCAATTTAAGTAGCACTCGTGTAATATCAAAAGTATATTTTCCATATCTGTTTACGTAGATTTATATACAAATCATCATATGAGGTCAGTAAAGATATGAAATTATATTGGAGTATAGGTAGCCCCTCCTTCAACACGGTTTCCTACATATAAGACGGTTTCCTACAACATGGTTTCCTACAACACGGCTTCCTACAAGACGGTTTCCTACAAAACGGTTTCCTACAGAACGGTTTTTTACAAGACGGTTTTCTGCAACATAATTTCTTACAACACGGTTTCCTTCAACACGGTTTCCTACAGCACGGTTTCCTACAAGACGGTTTTCTACAACATAATTTCTTACAACACGGTTTCCTACAACACGGTTTCCTACAACATGGTTTTCTACAACACGGTTTTCTACATCACGGTCTGTTACAATACGGTTTCTTACAACACGGTTTCATATAATACAGTCTAATATAACACGGTTTCCTACAAGACGGTTTCTTATAACACGGTTTCAATTAACCACGATAAGAAAATTATGGAAATTCTCTTATAATACGGTATACTATTGCACGGTTTCACTATGCTAAAAAAATTGCGGTAGTTCTACAATAGTCTCATACAACACTGAATTATATTGAAATCCATCTACCGTGTTATACAAGGGATACCTGTATTAAAGTTGCAGCCATGCAGAGATTTGTATGTAGGTATGTATATGTATATATGGAAATAAACGAAGAAGAAACAAAATATGGTCGCATAATCATTGTCAATTTGTTATGGTAATCTCTAACTTAAGTGATTTAATGTTTCCAGATGATGTGAAGAAGATTAATGTTATAGTGCTTCCTGTAAATGATCAATCATTAATTATCATTAAATATTTACAATTTATTTGTAGGGGATAGGGATTTATTTCAAATAAAATGTTATACATATGTATGTAGGTAATATGATTTATAAATGTGCCTATAAAAAAATCCCACTTATAAAAAAAAACACCAATTTGCCCAAAGGCGTATACACCGAGGCTTTACGACTGAAATGGTGGTCTTCATTAAAAAATTAATTATTGGAATTTCTTTATTTATTAGGAACATAAAATGAAACCATTCTTTACTTATTTTTATGGAACCAGCATGCCGATTTTGCGTAATTTCTGCTTAATATTTTAGCAGACAATTTTAGTAAAAAATTTAATGAAAGGCGATCTATCAATTTTAAATTTTACTAAAAAACCTAGGAAATGCTTTTAAATTTTAAACTTCGAGCAAATCAAAAGTTTTTTGTTAATCGAACAAATCAACAATTTTTTTTCTTTTTTTTTGGTTGAATATGTAGCAGAAAAATTAAAGCAGAAACTATTACACAAGCTGCTTAAAAAAATTAGCTAGAAATGAGTGTGTTTTATCTAGAATTTGGGTTGAGTCTTTGATATCAATAGATCGAAACGCACTTTCTTTTCTGCTAAAACAGTATTGGACAAACTTATACCGCTACCCATCATTCGGTGTACGTATATATTAAGCAGATTATTTTTCTGCTAAAAACTACGCAAAATGTCAAATAATTTCGCCGCTTCAAAATAAAACATCTGTTGCATCTATGTCTTTTATAGGACTAACAATCTTATCCACCCACTAGGAAACTCAATTGCAAGAAATATATTAAGGTAAGATTAGGAGCAAAATTTTTCTTGGTTTAATTTGAATAGTACAGGAAAATCTATTTTAAACTATTTGAAAAGTCGAATGTCTTTATATGTATGTGAGCGAAGCGAGCAGAATACGAAATTCCAAATATGTCAACAACTAATTCGTGGGAGCCAACATTGATTTTAGTGTATAATTTTTTTTTTATATTTTATGATGAAGTGTGTTGAACCTTCTCTGACCCAAACGTCGGGACACCTCTGAATATATATACCTATCAATCATCGATTGGCATTTAGGATTAGGTAAATCACTTTATCTTTAAAACTAGTAGAGTATATGAAATAGCAATATTTTATGATTTTTGCCTTGGGCGCCAAGTTAAATATTTACTCAATACTGAAATACAAAAATTATAAGAATCTGTTCAATTGTTTAACAAAAAAAAAACTAAAATTCTGAAACATTACAATTGACAAAATAAAACCTTTCAAGCGTTTGTATTTTTTTCACATTCATTATTTTTTTAATATAACGTTTTTCTACTGTCAATACAAAATATAAACTTTTAGCACAAAATCTAGAATATGTACAGGAAGACGCGTATCTGTAGCTTGAAATGGGATCAGGCACAAGAAACGAATTTGTAAGCTTTTCGATCGATATAGTCGAATTATTTCTTTATGTTAACATCTAAATTAAATCGTTAAAATAAAACCATTACCTCAGTTAATTCAATTCCGTCAAGATTATTTGTATGACTAACCAACACACAGAAAAAATAGCTGATGCGGGTAAAATTATCACATTTTCTTTAATTTACATAATTTCAAAATAAAAATAAATAAACGCGAAAAACATGTGCTCTTCAGCGGTCAATAAACTCCTGGCCAAACGTTTGGAAGAATGGAACAAAAAAAAATTGTTTTTTTTTCATGTGTTACCCAAACAAAGTAATGTAGGTAATATGGGAAGTACAATATGAAGGTACACGATGATATAATAAATGAGTAAATATTTATCATCACTATATGACTAGGTATATAATATAAAGTCTATTTTACTACCTCAGTACACCATTAGAGCCATCTACGTAATAGAATAGAAATACTTCACCATCGAGAAATGCAAGAATTTCCAGATGAGTTTTCTATTCAAACCACAATGGAACAGTTACAGTTGTTATAAAGATCAAAAGCGATTTGACATGAAATTTTATTAGCCCAGACGAACATGAAACAATTTTTACTTTTATTCATTGTTGTTAATGACACACGTACGGTTAATCTATCTGGTAATTACCTTATTCTTCACGTACGTACGTATGCTTGTGAGGTTTTTTTTTTGTTTTTTGTTAAACATATTATATATATTTGAAGTGCATAATCTCAACAAAGAAATGCTTTTTATGTTTGAAGATCGACATTATAAGCTTCAGTACAGAATTTTTATCCTTTACCCTTTTATCCTCTAAAGGGAAAATGTGATCAATTTCATCTTTGATTTTAGATAATGATACAAATTTTTTTGGGATCACAAAGCTTTTGAATTTGGAATTTATTAATACTTGTTATACCTGGTGGGGTCTAAATTAGACCCCAGTGCATTCAATTTATATTTTTTAAATTTTCTCAATGGAATATTAATGTATGTGAACTTCAGTCTTCCGTCAATAGTTGAACTAAAAATATTCTAACTAGAGTTCAAGAAAAAGTCGAAATTGTAGGTGATTTTATGGTTGAAGTCCATCTAATACCATTGTAATAATTATTGTTTTTAAATCCTCATAGTGTTTCAAAAATGGCTTCAAAAAGGGGTTTAACCGAAAAAGAACTTTGCCGAAAAAGTGATTTTGTAAAAAGTGATGAAAA